>CM072898.1:5184267-5216767 GCA_037013685.1 Acridotheres tristis
ATTTGTTAATGACTTCTGTGTTTGTGGCTCTCTGGAACTGGGTTGAAAATTGACTTTATTACAATATGTTTAAAACTTGGCATCAAGTGCTTGTAAACCTGGAGATTTTCTAACAATAAAATCAAAGCATTGGGATGAGCCAAAATGTATTATTTCTTCAACAGAGTCATAGCTAAAGCATTATTTTCTCCCAATATTATTCCCAGAATGGTTAAAGTATTTACAAACATTCTCTTTTTATTTCTTTTCCTATCAAGTGTCCATTCTTGTTTTGTCCAGCCCCTATTTAAGTTAACCTGAAAAAGGTTGAGTCCCTTTGTTTCAATGATTTGTGATGTGATGTTGCTGCTCATATTTCACTTGGTGTTGCTTAAATTGCCAATCATGGATCTCGCATCCTATCTGCTGTCAGCTCGGTTTGGATTATCACCTCGGATGCGGGGTTCCCTGTTTCCACTCCGTGCTGAGCACTTCCATGTTCGGTTTTATATAATCTCATTTTTCTAATGAGAATGCAAATGAAAGAAAAGCTGTGTGAAATGGCTATAGATGAGTTGCTTGTCAAAAATGTTTTACTTTAGGGGGAAAAAAAAGCGCCAATAGCTCACTCAACAGGGTAATGCAGTGCATGTTCTAGATGGACTCCTCTCTGGAATTGTGGCACATGGCCAAATATGAAGGCAGCACGTCTTCATTGTTGCTGGTTTTCATTTCTAGTGCTTAAACAACTCATGCAGGTTTTGACAGCTTTTTTTTTTAAAATATATTAACATAAACCACTTTATTGCAGCAGCACGTTTTCAATAGAAAATATAAATGTTGGCTTATGAAAAGATTTTTACTTTTTTTAAAGACCATACACATTTTTTTTGTTCTTAGGAAACCATAGAAATAATGTCGCATTTGGGGAACTTTAAAAGTTACTTTATTATAAAATATGAATCAAAATACCATAAAAACACAATAAAAAGAGTCATTTTCTCTGAGAGACCATTTTGGAAGTCAGCTGTGTGCCTGCAGTAGTATGTAGTGTTGGTATGTGCAGGGAGATATGACTGGAAGATGAAATTATCCCTACTGAAGCCTACTCGAGATCTGTACAAAACTAAACTATAATTAGATTTAAATATGATATGTATTCACTTTGCTTACTTTGGCTTTTATTGATTTATTTCTAATGAGTTAAAAGTATAGGGTAATATCTCAAATCACCTTAGGCAGGGCTTTATGACTGCCTCAGATCTCACTGTTAATAATCTTACAGCTATTTACCTCCATCAGTAATGAACAGGCTCACAGGTCAGCAAATCCAACTGGACACTGATCTCTCAGGGTGGCTTTCACTCACTCTTCACCTGCAGGTGACTTTCACAAGTGGCCAAAGTGATCTGAGTGTCTCTGTGTGTAGAACACTTGTCAGATATGTAACT
This sequence comes from Acridotheres tristis, assembly GCA_037013685.1. NCBI lineage: Eukaryota > Metazoa > Chordata > Aves > Passeriformes > Sturnidae > Acridotheres > Acridotheres tristis. The sequence goes on from CM072898.1 coordinate 5,185,698, forward strand.
AGGTAATCAGGGAATTAGCTGTGTGTGGGAAAAAAAGCGCCATTTTTATACTAATGCAAGTTATTATGTGCACTACAACACCCCTGTGAAAAGCTGTGTGAGAGAAAGGGCACGTGGCACTGTGATGCTCATGGCTACAGGACAGATTTGCAGCCTAGTCTGTCCTCTGCAGCTGGAACTCCATTCTAAACCAGCAGTGATTCTACCTGGGCTCAGATGCTTCTTATCAAAACACATCCAGATTCCCAGAGGACTTCAGCATTTTGGGTGCTGAGCTTGTGTAGCAATTCAGCTGTAAATGTCACAGTAGGAACAGATGGACATCAAGCACTTTAGTAAATCTCACTTAGACTTCGGTGAACAGAAGAATTTGACATTTTTACCCTAATTATAGGTACTGAGCACCAAAACATTTGACCAGAGAGCTTTTGAAAACCTTGTCTTAAAATATTTCCTGTTCAGGAATGATTAGCCAATACAGATTTCAATTTAAATTTTAATTAAAGCTTATTTGTTATGTGCAGTATTAGCTTGCAACACTTTTTTTTTTTTTTTTTAAGAAAAGATGTTATCTTTATAGAATTGACTTATTTGGAAACTTAACATAAGCTTCCAAGCCCACAGAAAATATGGTGATGTTTCTCTTTAAAATATATTTTAAAAAGTAATTCACTGTAAAATGGTTTTTTCAGTAGTACTTTAGAAATAATTTTGAATGTCTTAGATAGAAACCTCTTAAACTCTGACTCTAAAATCCAGATATAGAAAAAACTTACAAGAATACAGTTTCACTACTCAGTTTTTTAGCCATGCAGTTTGCACGACCTGATTATCATTTTGAAAACATCTGGGTTGACTAGTGACAGGAAAAAGCGTATCAGTGCTGATGTATGAAATAGCCCTGGCTCTGCATATAAATGGACACAGGGTGTCTATTGACATCAACAGATGTTGTAGGTAGGGGAGGTACTTGAAATATTACAATTTTATCTGTGAATGACTGTTGGGGTAGTTTCTCTGATCATAATACCTCAAAAATTTAATTTTTGAGAAGCGCCTGTCCAGTCAGTCTTGAATTTACTGAGCTAATGAGTGGCTTTCTTTCAATGCAGCACTGTTCTGTGCACCCTGTGTCATTGCATGGCTCTAATTAAATCCATGCAAGAGCTGTGCTTTATGCTGTTATTAAACAGCAGAGTGTTAAAATTGATTTAGCAGGCTTTAGAAGCAGTTACTCTGGAGAGGTGGTGTGGCCAGGAGTCACCTGCTTCTGCAGAAACACAACATAAAGCCAATCTTCTGCCTAGCAGGTCTGGACAGATGAAAAAATGATCCCTACCAGTTCTAGACAGAAGAAAAAATAATGTTTCAGGTATCTCAGATGCAGGCTTCCAAGAAAGCACCTGATGATCAACAAAGAGAAAAGAAAATTAGGTGAAACCCTCACAATGTGTGTTTGTGTTGGTTTGGTTTTTTTCGTTGTTGTTTTGGTGATTAGAGGGAAGTACTGTGAGAAGTTGGGAGGGTCTCTTGCAGTTAAGCCTCAACTCAAACCTTTGACCATTCTGGGAGATGATTTAAATACATCCCATGGTGCACTAACATACCCTGCTCACTGCCCAGAGTGCTGATCAGCTGCTCTCTCACTATGGGGGGAGGAAACAGGAAGAGTAAAATAGAGAGACAGCAGTGAGAAAGAGAATCACAGCACCAAAAATAGATTTGAATGACTTTAAATGCATAGGTGTGACTGCCTCATGAAAGCTTGGGCACCTCTTTTTTGGTACATGAGGTACATAACCCTCAGGAGAGATTTCTAGAGGTGATATGTGACTGCTGTGCTCGTAGGAGACAAAGGAGGAAGGTTCCCACCGGGAATACAGTCTCCAAGGGTGCCCATAGCTAAGCAGAAGGTAGAAATAAGTGCTGATAGAAATCTGCCTTTAGAGGAACAAAGGGAAATGCTGGAATGTTCTAGCTTGAGCCTTAGGAAGTTCAGCTCGGGGTGTCATCCAGAGCTCACTGTAGTAGTTGGAAAGATTGTCCATTGACACTGGAGGTCTGTCAGGAAAAGAGTCCCTCCCTTTCTCTTCCCCACTTCTCCCCTACAAGCCATCCAAAATCTTCTCTTAGAAATGTTTTGCTTCTGATTTATTAATTTTGTGATGTGAGATGTATCTTTGTGGCTGACCTGCAGATCCCTTTACTTTGTGCCTTGCACTGATGAACAACAGGTGAGACACCCAGACTAAAATTATGAGGACAAAAATACCAAGAAATAAGTCTGTTTCATCTTTAGTTCCATTGTTTGTATGTGACAGACTAAGCTCCCAAGGGAAAATAAAAGTTTCATTTTTACCAAACGAGAAAACGGAGATATTATTTTGAAGTTAAAATGGTTACAGTGGGAGAAAAACAACAAACATCTTAAGTCTTGATAATATGTGAATCAGCAACACTGGGAGAAGTGTCTGCAAGATGATTTGAGTTTCAAGGACGTAAACATACTTCATTGCTCTGATTTAGTCACCCTTGGTCATTCAGGATGTAAGTGGGAACTGATCTCATTTAGGAAATCATTGAGAGGAGATGAGTCTGAGGACTTGATTCTATCTTATCTTGACACACCACAGTTAATAAAGGAAGGCAATTATTATGTTTTCTGGGATGTACCCTCCTCTGAAGCATTGTTAATAAACATTAAAGGGCTAGTTCTTCAAAGGTGTTTAAGCACCTAGATCCCATTGATTTCAATAAAATGAGGCATCTAAGTGCCTTTAAAAATCTGACCTTAAGTGTCATCAGGAAGAAGTGAAGCAAAAGATAAGCAGGCTCTAAAAGAATAAGGGACTGCAGGCATATGATTCTGGAGTGCTCCTGGTTATTACATTTTTTATATGTATGGAGTGTCTGCACATTATAAACCAAACAAAGATACAAACAAACCATCCCCACCTATACTGCACAAAGTATCAAATTGCTCTCACTTCTTCAGTCCTGCCTCAGACATTTTTACAAAACATGCTGTATGGATTGAGATAAAAAGTGAGAAAACAACAAACCCAGCAGTATCCCCTCTGCTCCCTTCAGCCTGTGTGACACAGCCCCCCTCTCCCAGGGCCAGGCTTGCCCCTCCTCTTCCCTTCCCCAGTGTACTTGGTGAGCTGGAGGGGTTTGTTCACCCGACTCTGTGTGACAAGTAAACAGTTGGTCACAGCCCTAATTACAGATGCTATTTCTTTATACTCAAACATATTCTTTCGGTTAGAGGAAAATACCTTGCTCTCAAGATTAGCCTTATCAAGAAGGTACAGTAGGTATGACATAGTCCCAATGTGATAAATAGATAGACAGACAGCAGTGGCAAGCAAATGTTAACTTTTTTTTTTTCTTTTTGAGGAAAAATCTTGAACTAGAAAATATCATGTTGGTTTGTCACTATCTTTTCAGGTTTGTTGCATTTTAATACAAAATAGAAAGTGAGAGGGAACGAGGTTGCCTTGCTGTTTGTTTCTCTCATGTTAAGCCAACTATACTGCTTATCTACTTCTTGATAAATATTGCTCAGCTACTTCTCTTTGAGATTAAGTAAATGAAAAAAACCCCTCCACAGATAACAATAATTCCCACAGAAGAGATTTTTAAATTCAAAGGCTAAACTGAAATTTAAAATGATTTTCCTGGATTTCCGACCTAGATTCCCTGTCTTATTCTCAGTGCATTTGTCCTTTTAAAGGAACCAATATGTTTGTATAACTGATGTGAAACAAGCTTGACTCCAAAAAGATTTAACTTAATATCTGGCTAAGCATTCAGAGGGTAGTCCATCTGTAGAATGTACATTAAGGACCCTGGCTGGAGCGCAGCGAGTCATGTATGATATCAGGCACACAAATGTGACGTGATGCCCATGTACTCTTGAGCATAATTCAAAGTGCCATGGAGCTCTATGGGTAGAGAAGCTATAAACACAGTTGTCACAAATGAGAAAGTCTACAGGGTTATATTCAGGCTGAAGAATGAAGAAGCATTAGAACCAGCCATCACATCTTAATGAAATTGTTAATTAGGATATTATGGGATTCATAGCTGAAGATAATATCTCTCCAGCAACCTTGCAGCATGTTTTAATTAACCATTTCTTCTCCAAAATCGAAGGCAGACTCAAAAGGGGTGCAGAAAGCCCTTCATAAATACACAAATACAATCAAAATGATGTTACTTTTTTTTCTCAGTGGATGTTTTTAATCTTTTTTTTTTTTAATATCTAAACAGACCAGCGCAGAACATGTGATTATAGGAATAAGTACACATTTAATCTACATAATCATCAGTCTTTCTTTATGTAAAAATGATTAGTAAATAGGGTTTTTAAGCAACAATTTAGATTAGGCATTGGCATCATAGATTAACTTATTTCTAAAACACTTGATTTTATCACTCTGCCTAATGATTTGTCTCATGATTTATTGGCTAATATGATGAATCATGTTAGATTTATTGTTTATCCTATAAATAGCGCAACAAATCATTAAACAGTGATAAAACCCAGCAGTTTCACAAGAAAGTGTACCTATGTTGTTTTCATGTACAATGTGCTTGTGCTGTACAATAATTTGATGGTTCTGTTTTCAGTTTTATGATATCAAGTGAATAGGCATCTCTGTTTAAATTAAATGGTTTTACAAAATAATAGTGAAGTCATAATCTTATACTCCTGCTATATTTATTTTATACAGAAAAATAAAGTCTAACGCTTGATGTATAGTAAATCTGTGAATTTATTCACGAGAATAAATGTAATATTCTTTCTTAGAAACACCTTAAATATAATGGCATTTTTTCATATTTCAGTGTGTCAGCTGTGTTTTTCTTGCTAGGGTTTCATGTTGCAGCTGACAAAAATGTTGCTTCTATCCTGGTGATTTTAGAAACCTAAGCCCATCTCATTTTACTGATCTGAAAGGGTGGTGTGGGATATTGGTGAACTGAGGATATGAAATTTGGCATTCAGATAATGGGAGTGGTCATTTTTTTTCTTAAGACATAATGGCTTCTCTTGTTGCAGACAGAGCCAAGTCTGCCTGTATACATTAGGGATGAAAGGACAGAAAATAGAAGTAATATTCTTGGAAACTCCCTGAGGTCATCAGTGGGTTAGAATAGACGCACTCATGATGATATTATATGCTGCAGGAGTAGATTTGCAGTATTTCAAATTGAATTATTTGGACTGTAGTGGTCAACCTTTATTGTAGTATAAGTAGGCTATTTACCTTCTTTTGATCTCAAGGAATTGCCACACCCTGTCTCCCCTCACCTGTTGCAGACAAGCTTGTGCCTTCAGCAGATCCATCGTTTTGTACACAGCCTCCCCCGAAATACCTGTGAAGTGTGGTGTGCAGACACCTCCCCAGCACTTTGAAAATCCAGGCTATACTGGAAACATCAATCTTTTGTTCATCTTTGGATGCAGAGTCCTGAGCTGGTGGAACTGTGCTGTCCCCTCCCAAGGGCAGCAGATTTGCACGGCACAGGTGACATTTGTGCACAGCCCACCAGTTCTGAACGAGCCCAGGGCTGGTGACATGAGAAGTGCACAGGGAAACAGCACCTGAGAGCCAGTGCTGCTGCTGCTTGTCCCTGATATTCTGATTGCCCTGGATAAAAAGGGTCAATGGGAATGGAGCGTGGCTGAAATGCCATATCCTACCTGGGCAGCTGCATGGTGCCTGAGGCTGTACCCGGGCACCTGTCTTATGCAGCTCCTTTTTTTTGCATGTCACAAGAACTTGATTTGTGTGAGAGGGAACAAAATGGGATGAGCAATAGGATGAAACAAAGGATGAAAGAATAAACCTGTGACAGCTTTTTAACAAGCACAGCTCTTCTCTGGCCACTGTGAGGTCAGCTGCGTTGGTTACTTGATTTGCTTGTTTAGCACAATGGTCAATTATGGGGAATTTGGATATTGATTACTTGCACTTGGCCATAAGTGCTGTGCAGCCTGGGCACTTGGACTCATCTTCTATGCCAGGTGCCTGTTCAGCTGCTTGTTCCAGCCTCTAGTAGAGTCTGAACACAAATTGGCAGAATCTATGCAGCAAGGCTCTGAAAATCATCTCCAGTGATCCAGAAAGCCTCATAGCAAGCAGAAGAAGTCCTGCTCCTTGTCACTGTGATTATGGAGATGCAGGAAGCAGGTATCCATGTGTGGCATGGCCTAACGAAGAAAGTGTGCCTTGTTTGTTAACTAACTGAGCATGTCCCTTCACTGCCCTGATAATAATTCGTCCTCTCAGGTTTTCACAAGGAAACTGCCACAGTGCCTAAGATGCACCGTGAAGAATAACATGCTTTTTCCGTGTTTTGGACACCTATTTTATTTGTAGAACACCGAGCACAGCTCAGCAGCTTCCCAGTCCAGGGCAACTGTACAGTTTAAAAAATTTGTGGAAAATGTCACATGAGCCGTTTCACTCTAACCTAACTGTATTTGGTCTCTTTGTGCATTACTGGTAATGCACTTTATAAGAGGAGGAAGAAGGAACAACAAATATGAGCCTTTGAAAGCTGGTAAGCAATAAAACTTCCATGGCTATTCTTAAGGGAAAACTGACAATGTTTGTGGGTCAAAGTCTGGAAAAAAATGAAGTTAACTGAAAGGTAGGCAGTAAATGAGCTGGCTATTTAGGATTGATATTTTGGTGTGTCCAATAATTAAATCCACAAAGATGGCCTTGATGACAGAAGCTAGCAAAGAAAATGTGCTTCTCCAAGCATTTGTTCCTCCACGTGTGTATGAGCATCACAAATTTGTCTTTTGGTATAACGCTTCTCCTTGAAAGGGTGCACCCCATGGTCCAGCAGCAGAGTAAAGCTGCAGATCTTTTGAGTCTCTGGTGTAAACCCAGGCAGTGCTACCATTGGTTTTCCTACAGGCTGGCCTTTTAGTCCTCTAAGTGTTTCTAGAGATATATTCTTGTTTATCTTAGAGAAACCTCTTGGGAAAGTTTCCTAGAATTTCTCTAGATCTGGAGGTAGAGGAGGAAAATGGAATGGAAATGCTGGATTAAAGTAAAGGGGCCTTAAAGGAATAAAAATTATCGTTTAACACAGGAGGAAGAAGTGGTTTATTATACTGGACCAAACAGCTAGAAAGACCTTACTTTATAAATGCTGACACAGGCTTATCTCAAAGCAGGGTAAAGGTTATTGCATTAAAGGTTTCAAATCTGGGAAATTCATGTTCCTAGAGTGGGTGCATAAATCTGAGACATTTTTAATCTCACTATGTAAATAAATCTCATCAAAAAAATAAAATTGTATTGCTTTGATTCATTTGCCGTAAACCCTTTTAATTTGATTTTGATTGATAGCTAAACCCCTTGCATTAGAACTTTTTGAAAAAGTTTCAAGATAAGCAATTACTCACTCCCTCTGGGTAACACAAAGTTTTCAAACTTGTGAGAATGTGTTACTCCTGTATAAATTATAACTGGCAAATATTTTTTATATTGTAATTGCATTTTGGTTTTATCTTTCACAGCATTTGTTCATCTTTCATGCCAGACTTTCAAACTCTGCAATGTGACTGACTGATGTGGTAAGTGCAGTTAATTTTAATTCTGATTTTTAGGACTGGATTTGTCAATCAATATTGTTCAGTAGAGTAATTCAGTAAGTGTCTCTAATTTCTGAGCCTTTTTTTTTTTCCTCTCTTTCTTTCTCTTATCCTTAATAATTTAGAGGTGAAACTTCTCTAAGAGCTACCTGTCAATTTGGTGTTCAGAAACTGAAGGATGAGTGGCTGCTGTTTGCATCCCACATGAACACAGCTCTGGTTTGGCAACAGTGATTGTCAGTAGATTGCCATTAAGTCTGTGCTCTTACCCCCATTCAATAGGCAGCCAAGATGCCAGAAAAACAGCACAAGCTGCATCTTCAAGGAACAAAAGCACACAGGGAGCAGGGGAACCAGCAGTACATGCTCTAAACCAGACAGATCAAATTAATTCCGTGAAGAGGACTGGATTATATAAACACATTCCATATGCCAGATATTGATGTAGGACATTATTCTCCCTTATTCACAGGAGATTCTGCTAGTGTCAATAAGAGGTTTACAGAAAGATGTAAAGTGTCATCATCAAGTAGTAACTAATGTTTTAGTTAGCACCATTATTATTTCATATGCAGCATTACCTGATGGGAAAAACCCATTAACTTTAAAACCATAGTTGTGTGCTCTGTATTTCTTCTTGTTTGTTGTCCTTTCAGCTTCTCTATCAGCTTTTAACATCAATCAACAAATTCATCCTTTTCCACGTGAATGATGATCCCCTGCTGATTGGCGTGTGTGTATGGAGAACAAGGAGCACAGCAGAGCTGATCCTGCAGCACCCCTGTTATCTAGGACACAGACCTTGGATGTTCAGGGTTAACATCCAGAAGAGGTAGACTAAAATTATTCTGTCATTCACCAAAATTTTTCTAGGTTTTTTTACTTATGTCCTAGTACAGGAACTCAGGATTCCCAATTCCCACTTGCTGTGTTCCAAGGCCTTTCCAGACCCCTGCCTCCTCCAGCTGCATGTGCAGCAGCTCTGCACGTCAGACCTGTAGTCCAGAAAGATGATCCCTTTTTTCTGTGCAGCCAAAATTATGGACTTGCCATGTCAGTGAAGATAATAAGAACTGACTGGCCTTAATTGGACTTGTATTCTTAGTGTTTTTTTGGCAATGTCACTGCTGTCCCTCAGAAGCAGCCCACATTCCATTCCTCCTTACTCGACATCAGTGGTGGGGTACGTGTCCCGAGAGCAGCAGCTTCCCGAAGGTGCACGGCAGTGCAGGGGTGCTGAGAGCTGCTGCCAGCAGCACCAGCTCCCTGCAGAGCAGAGAATCTCTCTCTCCCTGCTGTGCCCCTGCCCCGACCCCACAGGATGTGGCTGGATGTGTCCCCGTTCCCCTGGGCAGACGGAACCTCGCTCCTTGCGTGTCTTGGCTGGAAGTGTTCCCTGGAAAGGAAACAAGCGTGTTTTCCATGCACCATTGCAGCATGGCACTGCTGAGGTTCCTGCAGCACCTTTTTCCAGTGCCTTGCTGCAAGTCCTTGGTTGCACCCAGTGGCTGGTTGTTGGCTACCACAGCTCCTTCCTCCAAACCCTTCCAAACAGCTCCTCTCTGGCTCAGGTTCTAGTAGGGTTTTTTGTTGTCTCTGAAGATAAGCAAGGACTGTGTTCTGAACCTTTGTTTAGATGCTAAAAGAAGCTCTGAACTCTCTGGCTGATAACTAGATGACTTTCAGTGGGGGATGCAGCCCCACCATTCCTCCTTGTGAAATCCAGCATGGTGATTTTACTAATATTTTGTTCATCTGAACTCTTCCCCCCGCCTTCCTCCACCCCCAAATGTAGAAAGAAATATCTAATAAATATCCAAGTGTGTTCTAGCTTTAGAGATGACACACATTTAATGTGGCTTATGCTATATTATTCTTGCTTAACTTTGAGCTTTTTATTTAGCATTCCAGTTTAGCAGTGGTATTCCACAGGGGATATCGTTGGTTTCCAAATCTTTTGTCAGAGTAATTGAGCATAACATCTCTGCAGGTTTGTGTTTCAAAAGATGCATTATCTTTTCTTGTCCATTTGTTCTAGCCAGGATATTCAAAACTTTTAGTTTTATGGATCCTTTGAAAGAATTTGAGGTTTAGGACTGATAATTTATGTTTCTGCTGAATTTGCAACTCTGCATGTGGTGATTAATACACTTCTCTCCATAAATAAGAAGAGATGATATCTGTAAATTGGTAACAAAACAGAAGAATTTCATTAAATTCTGTATTTTGCAAGAGACTTCCGTCCTTTTAAATCTTTATAAATTAAACATCATCCACGTCTGGCTCACTGAAGAATGAATGTCACATATAAGATATCTCCCTTAAATATTTTCTTGAAAGTAATCTATATGATTTACAACATATTGCAATTAACATTGACCTTTTGTCTGCTTCAAAAGAATGTGAGAACAGTTTTTTGACATCAAAGAGATTTTCTAAATTTCCAAAAATATTCCTGATGAAAGTTGTTCAGACTGGGAAAAATATGTCACCTTCATTTAAAAGTTATGGCACGCTTGATAGATTATCTGCCTCTTTCCTAACCTTAGTTCATGCACAAAAGTGTATTTAAAAATACACTTGCATGTAATCATCCTTTAGAAAATGCAGATCCTCAGAAGTCAAAACTAAGAATCCTGTACTTCCTGTTTAAGATCAACTGACAATTTATTCGAGATCTGGAGGCTGCTATTCACTCTCCCATTTCTTTCCAGCCACTTAATTGCCAACGTGCAGCTGGAGTTGAGATCCCAATAAATTTTGGACCTTCTTTCATCCCAAATGTACTTAAAAACAAAGAATAAAGCTCAGTTTTCATAAAAATCTAGATTCAACTTTATTTTATAGTTTGTATTTGTATCAATATTTTGTTCTGCTTTGTCTTTAACCTAGTTACCTGTGGAAATGTTTGTGGAAAGCAGACAAAGGGCCTGTGAATAAGCTCAAATTCTTTAATACAGCAAGACACAGAGTCCTGCTTCTCTCTATTTGCTTACTCTTTGCTGCTTTGGTCCCCTTCTAAGGTTAGGAAGGCTGCTCTGGCCACAGTGTCCTGCCAATGTGTGACAAGTTGAGGCACTGTCCCTCTGGGCACTTGGTTGGAGCAGGCTCTCTCTGTAGCAGCCCTGACTTTGATGGCCAAGTATTAACTGTTCACTTGAGGGAGGGGAGGAGAGATCAGAGCACGAGTTAGGCCAGCTGCCAGCCACACTAAAATTACTCCTGTAACCACTCCAATATGTGTACCAGAATTTAGGGACTCCGATATATTCAGACAGAACAGTTTTACACAAAGGGTAGTTGAAATACAGTCTGGAACAAACTGCCGAAGTCAGCAGTAGAAGCAAATAGTGTAAATCAGCTCAAGGAGGAGTTTTTGAAGAAAGCAGGGGAAGAGCACAGAGCTACTAGCTAGAAGTTCAAGTTTCAGATGATGAAACACAGATTGATTTGTATTTCCTGAGGTTATAAGGGCAGGTCTTCATGGACCATATCATTTTCTTTGGGCTGTTAAATGCTCATATGTACTTTTGTGCTGTGTTTCATCCTCTTTCAGTTTGGAGTGTTGCTTCTTTCCCCCCCATGCTCTCTTGCTTGTACAGCCTCTTTTAGATAAGGTCTTGCAGAGGGGAATGCAGAGCATAGAACCCCTGTTTCCTCTCATCTTGGTGAACTTCACCAAGGCCAGTGTAATCATTTACTAACAGTGGTGCAATCAAGAGCAGTTTATATAAATTTGCCTGCATTGTGTTGTTTCCTGGGAAGAGCTTCCAAACCATGATACAATATTTCTGTGTGTAAAGAAATGTTGACTATGAACTCAAACATGGAAGTGTTTTAGCATTTCAGGGTACCACTGATCTCAGAGCTGTCATGCTGATATGGTAAAAAATGCACACTACAGGTGGGAACAGAACAGAAGCACTGAGAGAGCAGATCCATTTTACTGCTCTTCAGTGATGAGCTTTTATTTTGTCTTTGTGGCCACTGACGTGTTGCTCTTGAGCAGAGAAATCCTGCCAGAAAATATCTTGGATTTTGTTGTTGTTGTTGTTTTTTAATATCAAGCAACCTATAAAGGTAATTGTATAAAGAGTCCCTTTGCCCTCTCCCACATTTGTGACCCACTGACACTTCTCTCTGGTGGGAGTCCTGAGCTGACTCCATGGACCTCCAGGAGTCATTCTTGTGAAAGGCCTGGGGAGAGCAGCCATGGCTCTGATTCTGAAAGGTGTTGTCTTCATAAACTTTATGTCATGTCAATATAAGCTGAAATTTTTCCGGTTTTTGCCTTGAATTTCCCCTAGACTTTTCTTACTTTTTCAGCAGCTCAACATCTTAAATTGCCATTAATAACATTACATAAAAAAAGAGAATTGTATTTTATTACAGACTTCAGTTTCTAAGTCATAGATTGTAGTATGTTACTTGTTTGTGTAATGTTTTCAGTAGAAAATTCTCAAATGTAAAAGTTTCCCCTTATTTTCTAAATATCTTTGATTGCAGATCTGATAAGTGAAACACAAAGATATTTTCTTTATTTTTATGCAAGAGCCCAAAATACAGACTTATTTTACTGAGATACTCTGTGTCTTGGGTTTCTTGTTTAAAGTAACATTTATTTTCACTGAGATTTGGGTATTTCCAATATCTTCTGCCTCTGCATAACATTAAAAAGTGCTCTTTGTTCATTTGTTACTATCCCTACTGGGGTGCAGGAAGGGCATAAAATACCTTTTTAATGATTCCCACATACTTCCTGCATTTACAGTCTCCTTGGAAATCAGACATGCAGTTTCATAACCAAAAAAAAAAAAAAAAAAGGAGAAAAAAAAGAAAATTAACAATTAACTGAACTTTGAACTTTGTAAATGACCACACAGACTTGGTTCTTGCTTTACAGAAATTCATAACCTGTGCTGGCACAATCCCTGCTCTTTGCTTCACAGCCCTAGATGTGCTGGTATTGTGTTTAAAGCCCAACAGAGCAGTAGCAGCAAGACAGAGCTGGCCTTACAGGAATGCAGCAGCCAGATGATTGGATCCCATTTCCCACAGGTTTCCAAGTCTGCAGCTGAAAATGCCTTGTAACTCTATTAGGAAAGACCTATGTGATCAATAGAAGCAACAAGGCCACACAAGTACATCTCGAAGCACGATGAAAATTGCACATCCTGTGGTGCTCAGGGGACTTAATATTTTTCAGTGATTTTTCTCATCCCATTCCTTCCCTTGTTTACAGAGCAGTTGTTCTGTCTCATGCAGGTTTATTGTGAAGTGTAACTGGACTCGTTCATTACCATATTTTATTAAAAAAAACCTAGTGCCATACTTGTCTTAAGGTTTGATGTAATATGGATTATTTTTACAGAAGTTGTCTTTAGTTTTGTAGAGGTTGGTTGATATTTTGATGTGGCATTGTGCAGTTTCAAAGAGAGGGGGCCTGCACTGGTGAGAGGAGAGGGCTGCAGTGGCTCACCCATCTCTTGTTTGAGACAGGAGGAGCAAGTGCAGCAGCCAGGGTGTGATGGACCCTGGGCTCCATGGTTCTCACAAGCCGATGGTCACTCACCCCAGATGTTCTGAGAGTGGGTCTCAGATGATGTGGAATAGATCTAAGCTCTGAAGTTGTCTCATGGCAAATTTTTTTCTCAGCAATTTTCAGAGCTATCTCGTTTTAGTGACAACTAAGAGACTGCCTGTTCTTTTGTGTAATTATTTTTAATTTGCTGTTATGCACACAATAAAGCATCTTGTTTAAAACTTTTTTTTTAATGTGAGGAAAACAAAACACTTGCTGTGAGGTGTACAGGGAGTCTTTCACAGACAGTTTATTTAGCTCAGAGCAAATGAAAAAATAACTACTTGACTAGGTTAGCTTTGGGTGCCCTCCGGCTCTTTGAGATTAGTTTTAGATTCATATACTATGGTCACTCATTGACCAAGCTGCTTCAACCCTTATACATATCCAGCAAAGTATCATTTCCCTCAGGCATGGTTTTCTTTCAATCATATTTAGCAAAACCATTAAACACATTTGGGGTTTGCACCGAAGAGAGAAACAACTTCATATGTTCACAATTCAGAACAACTTTCTTCTTTAGGAAGTTGAAAAAATTTGGTTAGGTCTCAGTTTTTCAAGACTTTAGTTTGGTGCTCCATAAATGGGCTCTCTATAACTTCCCCATAATTAAATTACTCCCGCATTATTCCTAGTGATTTTTGTCAAAATTTTTAACGTTGATGCAAAAATGTTTTATTCCTAAGCAAACAGAAAATGAAATATTTCCTACTTTTATTTCCAGGAGTGTTTGACAGTTGATACAGTGCAGGGATGGGAAGCAAATGCTACATTGATTGCTTTTTATCTTTTTAAGAGCCCTTACTTGAACGGCCAAATTTTGTTTTTCAACAAATCCTTAAACCATAAGGGTTTCAGCTTTGATGTTTTTTAAAGAAATCTCCTAACACACCTTTCCCCCTGCCCCCTAATAGGCTGGGAGCAGATGAGCATCCATGGGAGTGGATGGAGTCTCATCCACACAAGGAAAGGGTGTGGAGCAGGGCCCTCCAGCACTGGCCTTTGGCTGTGCCAGGTTTCTCATCCTCCACACAGTTCCCTTCGTGTGCAGAGTCATTTTGGCTCCAGTTCAGGGAAATTCAACACAGGAAGAGCATGTTCACACACAAAGGCTATATGTAGGACTTGTTACTGGACCCTAAATTTGGATTTGGGAAGCATTCCCAGATGGCCCATTAAATGAGTATTTTTGGTTCTTAAGTGAGAAAGATTCACATTAAATCCTCTTTATTAAACATGGATTTATAGGAAATACTCTTCATTTGAGCAGTACAGCTTTGAACAGAGTGGAAATGCATGTGAGAAGGAGGTGTAGGGCTTTTTTTGTGTGCCACGTGTGGGTGTATTTCCCTGTGTACAGAATTATTGTTTGTGGGAGAACAGTGAGGAATTCTTTTTCCTCTCATGGTTATCTATTTTGGGTGGATGTCTATAAAAGAATTATCACCCAAATTATCCAAGAAGTAAATTATGCTTTCCCTTCAAGATCTATCTTAATACAAATGCTGTGCCTGACAGGCTTCACTTAGGAGTTCAGACTCACCACTGCACTTTGACTACTCAGAGCAGAAATCTCTGGTGACATTCCCCCCCTGTGCTTAGCCTGGCTGGATTTTCCTTGAACTCTCTTGGATCTTTAACACATGGAGGCATGTGCACACATTCTCTCCTGCTCCCAAACCCTTCCCTCTCTGTATGGAGATCACCTGAACTGCTTAAATCTTTTGGCTTAATTTTAATTTCTTTACCAATAGCAGTGGAATTCCTTAGATTTATATTAAAAATGCCATGATATCTTATATATCTGTAAGCTCTTCTACAGTCAGATTTAGAACTTTTACAGGTCTCTGTCTTAGTATGAACCACTTTCATGTGAGAATTGGTTTTTTTTTGTAATCATACATCTTTGGTTACTGCAGGTATTTATGGTCTTGTGCACTGAACTGTAAAAAACGAGAGTAAGAATTTCTTCTTTTCTTCTTTGGGGTGCAACCAAAATGAGTTGATATTTAAATAATTATTTAGTTTTACATTTTTCTTTTTTCACAACTGTCTCGATTTTCATCAAATAACTAAAATTCAGAATGAGAGGTAAATTGTAGACCTAAGTTTTGCTAAGTCATATGAAAAATGCCCACTTCAGGAGAGTAAGACTAGGTTTTGAAACTCACATTTCTGATTATTTTCTATCTTTTAAAATAATTATTGGGGTTTAAAACTACAGGTGGCCTTTTTTTTAACTACTTGTCTTGCTTCATGTAGTGCTGTTCTGGACCAAAGAGAGACTGAAAATATTTTGGGCACTGTAACTATTTTTTTGATATTTCTCTCTCTCACTGTGTCAGAGTAACCAAGGGGTTCCTTTGTCAAGGTTTGTTGAGCAGTTGCCTAAGATCACAGTCAATGTGTTAGAATAACTGACTACAGTGCAGTTTTAAAGCCTCTAATTTTAGTCTTCTATTATTCCTCTTTTCAATTGTGCATCTTGTCATCTTCAGTTATTAGAAATTCTAAATTTCAGCAGTGAAATGCTAAACTATCTCTTCTAGTAGTTTTTCATTAATGTTTTGTGATTTAATATTTCATTGTGCGTAAAACATCATGAGACATTATAGTGTGAAAAGTACAGTATAAGTTTTATTATACTGTTTACAGCACTTAAATCCTGATTATTTTACAACAGTGAAAATTAGAGATATTTTTCTTAGAGGTAAAATAATTAGGGGGTTAGGTGAAAGTGAATACAGTTTGTGTGTTTGATCATGCAGAATATCAGACTTTTTGAACCCTAATTTCTGTTGTTTCCTGTTAGAAAAACAGATTATTCAAAATTTCATCCTTTTAACTATAAATTATCACATTTGATCTTATTTTACCAGAATTTCCATAGCACACATGGTAGGCTACAGCAAGCATATTGTCTCTTGAAAGCCTTCATATCTTCTGAAAATATTAAATGTTTTAGAGAGACGGAGAAGAAAACTCAAAGTGAAGGTAATGCCCTAATTGCTCCTTACATGTGCACCCGAAATAAGTAACTGAAAATGTCTGAAGGTTTGAATTTTTAAAGTGACAAAGCTTAGTTCTGCCTAGTGAAGTGATGACCCTGTGACAGCATCTTTGCCTCCACATCACTGCACTGATTTTGTCTTCCAAAGGCAGAAGGCAGATCATGGTGTCCTTTTTTTCCCCAGGTACAATATCAGAAGATTTAAATCACTGACCGGAGCTTCCCGATTATCCTTGTGTTTCCAGTTTGTAAACTGGCAACACTTGTACATTGAAAAGCCTTTTTTTTTTTTCCCTCCTCTTTTTTTCTGAAAAGCTGTTTTTGTTGTAGATCCATATTCTCATACATGAACAGGCTCCTGGTCTCTCCCAGCACCACCTGTGGCCATTAGAGGAAGGAGAACCTGCATTCAGATCCTGTTCTGTAGCATCAGCAAGAGGATTTTTCTCTCCACTCTCTTCAGTCTAGAAAGCAACTGACCCAGCCAGGTGCACAAAGTTGAGCTCTGTGAAGGCTCTGTTAATGTTTCATCATAGTTGACCTCAAAGCTGGTGTTTAGTGGTTTCCTCAGAAAATATACTGACCCAAATGTCATTTAAAACTTAACATGGAGATACTTTATGAATGTGTGTTGAACAGAGTCCAGGCAGAATTTCTCCCTTTGTGTTTGTGTGAAGCAGGAATCTGAATTCAGTCACGTCTACACTTTGGGCTTGTAGAAATTAGCACAAGGAATAATCCCATGTTTTGGAATAATTTTGGATGTTCCCCGTAATTAAAATAGTTCTGCATTACATTCAGGCAAAGACTATGCTTTGGCAGTGTGGTGAAACATTAGAGAATTCTCCTCAAATTAGTTACAGAAATTGAATGACAGGACAAATTAAGATGAGGCAGGAGGGGGTGAAATATTTTATTTTAAAAATACTCAATAAAGACAAGCATGTAGTAAATTATCAAGTGTGCCTTCTCAGTTATTCATGGAAACATGTTTGGAAAAAACCCATGGGCTTGGTTTGTTTATTATTTGGCAAAATTTTCCAGTGTTTTGTCAGCTTCCCACAGGCTGCTGTGCATGGAGTTCCTTGGGAGGATCACCAGAAGGCTTTGAGGAAGCTTTTAGAAATGATGGACCAGATATGGAGGAGAATGACAGAGCAAGGCAAGGAGCTCAAAGCTGAGCAGCCCTTCCACAAACTATTCCTCCCCAAAGGGATAATTCTGAGCAGTCACATGTATGGAGGGAAAAAATTACAGAGATCCATGGATCTACCTGCATACTGTCCTGGATACTTCAAAAGCTGCAGTTAAAAATATAAGCCAAACTTCCTCTGCATTTACAGCAGGTGGTATTAATTTATGTCATTTAGATTAATAGCAGTTGTTGTTTAACAATAGCTGTTGATAAACTAGCATTGGTTTAACAATATGCAAAAAAATGCATCTAAACTTGGCGGGGGGGAAGCAGGGAAAGCAGCAAAGTGCTCCACCCAGATATAGATGTGTGTATGTATATATATCTGTGTGTATATATATATATATATAAATTACTCTGTCCACACACAGAAATGTTAACTTCAGCGTGTTTATTGGGAGTGGTAAAAAACAGCCACTTGCAAATTCACTGAGACAAGGAACACCAGATTGGATCTGTATTTTGTTTTTTTTCAAATGTTGCTTCCAACCACAATGTCAGTGCTAGAAAGGAGGGGGAAGCTTTTCTTTTTTGGAAATATATTGGGTTTTATTGCAATAAATGCTTCTGGCTCAAAGACATCCCTAGTTAAACCTGGTAATCTGTGAGTGGAAGGGCATGTGCTGGCAGAAGAGAGCAGAGCTGTGAAAAGGATCTGTCCTTAGGACCTGTCTATCTTTTTGCTCATAATAAAAGCAAGGGAAAAAAAGAAGCAGTGTTATCAGTACACTTCTGCAAGTGAATTAGCTAGCACAGATTTGATAAAGCTTATAAACCCTCTAGAGCAATCGTGACAGTTTGCTGGCTTGGGCTTTGTCTGCTGCCAGTTACTCCTTGCTAGTGGCACTCTTTATTTATGCTTCAGTACCACGTTATCCTCTGGGCTTCAAACAGAAGGGACCTGTCTGTAAGTGTTTTGGTTGTGGTGTTAAAAAATAAGAGTGCAGCAAAACACATGCAACAGTGCCCAAGCTCCGTTTCAGCCAGTTTCCCTTCTCGTGGTGCCTGCCCGTGACTGCTCCGTGCACACAGCGTGCCGGAGGTGGTGTGTGTCTGCCTTCCACTAGAGAGTGTCACAGAGTTGTTTCCATGAATGGGAACAGCCAAATGGATGCATTATCTGCTTTGTTGTAGGTAAAATGCAAAAGTGGTGTGACCCCAGGAACAAGAGATATAGCTGCGCCTGCCTACATGTTTTCCATTTTCTAACTGGTGCCGTTTATTCTTCAATCTGCAGCTGAAAAATGTACACAGTGCAGGAGGGGGCCACGTTTTCAGATATGCCAGGGGTTTTTTTTTCTGTCCATTTGACAACGTGTACACCTTAATGTTATTGTAAATATACCATCTGACACTTTTTGCTCTCTTTTGTCCTCAAATTAAATTTGTACTTCAAAATGGTAGAATAATTCTGGGGCTCATTGTCACATGTATATTCCTAGCACAAGGCATTGGCAAGCAGAGTTTAGATTTTGGATCAGTCTATGTCAAATTCTACACATGGGAATCTTGGGAAAAAAGTTGCAGTCCATTAGCAAATTCTCATATCTGGACTGAAGATGTAAATGCACAAGTAGAGAAATTGAAAAATGGTGTTAAGTAGTCAGAAAGTCTCCAAAGGGAGATCTGGACAAGAAGCTACAGTAATAGCAGTAGATGGCTGTTATTATAAGAAGAAAAACTCAAAAGTGAGGACAATAGTAACACTCCAAATGAATAAAGTAATTCTTACAGCCTCTGAAATTTCACATGGAAATGCAAACACAGAAAATACTGTTTTTCAGATGAGTCATATCACCGAATAACATCTATTCTTTTTTCCTAAATGAAGGATTATCCACAAAGATATTCCATTTAAAATAATGAATTAAAAATCTGATCACTCTGCTGACCACTGCAGTGCTTAAACTGGGGTAAAATCATCAAGGTCAGTTTAGGTGAACTTTCCTGTCCCTGAAGTCCAGCAAACTCTGCAATTTATTTGTTTCTGATACAGAGGACTGATCCCTCCTTTCTCCCAGGTTTGTGGCCAACACCTGTGCTTGATGTACAGTTTTCCTTCTGCTTTAATGAATGTGACACCTCAGGTGATGCCAGCTGGGACTGTCCTTTGGTGCCATCCTGTCCCCACCTCTGGGGACAGGACACCACAGCAGGCACACCTTCATTCCCATATAACTTCTATAACTCTTATTCCATATAACTTCTATAACTTCCAGGTTATAGAAAGAATTGTTAAGGTTCTGGAGAAGTCAGAGACAGAAGCAGCAGGGCCAGTCAGGCTCAAAATCTTCCCTTCCCTACCCTAGAGGGGTGAATTGGGCTCGAGACCCCTCTGTGATAGCAGTGGGTAACAGAGCACAGACAAAGGGGTCTCGAAGAGTGCAGAGCAATAAAAAGGGATTTCTCTTGAAAGTAGGACAAAGCAAGGAGTACAGTGTGAGCAATTATGTCAGGTCTTACTACAGTGAGGTGAGCAGCAGGCCAGGCTTATAATGTCAGTGGAAAACTTTAAAGTCCTGAGAGTTAAAGATCCTGAGATACATCTTGGTAGGGAATGTCTATGTGACAGTCTTGGTCTGGTCTTAAAATCTTCCAGTTTGGTTTAGCTATTTAAATACCTCTGCAATTATCTCACCTCTGTATTTCCATCCTTCCCAAATGGAAAGGTGAAATACCAGTAATACAATAAAATCTATTTGATTTTGCTAAAATGAGCTTGAGCTGCCTCTGCACTGGAAACTTGAGGGTGTAAAATTGATTTGGGGGAGTCATGTGTTGAAGCAAAGGAGGGATTTTTCCTTCACTGCCTGATAGTCATTGCTAAATGAAGGAGAATGCACGGCTGTGGATGATTAAAATGACACCTGAAAAAAATCTACTGGCCATCAACCAGCAGGTTTTAAGTACAGAGGGGCGGATAATAGTAAATAACAAAGAATCCTTGTGTTGCTGACCTGAGCAGACACTGCTTTTCCAGGGGCAGCAGGAGGTGCAACTCCTTAGTCCAGCATTTGCTCCTCAAGCCACCCCACTTTCTAGGGTCCCTACTAGTGAAGATTAAGAGAATTGCCAATGTATTTTTTTTTTCCTAAAAAGAAATAGAGAAAGTCTATGGGTGAGGTTTGAAAAGAAAATATTGATGAATTTTTTTATTCTGTTTTCTAGAACACTTTGAGGCATCAGCACAACCACAGTTACAAGAGGAGGGAGAAGGTTCCTGTGGCTCAGCAGGAAGGTGGGAGTAGCTATCTCTTTATCTCAGTTTACCCTTTTTAGTTAGAATCGAAATCATCTTTTTTGATATACATAGAGTGTTTAATTAATGAGGGCTGTGTGACCCTTTGTAAGGAATTTATGAAAGCAGATGTATTTATTAATAACCAGGTGGCTGTTTTTCACTTTGTCTTCTCATATATAGTACCTAAAAGAAAAAAAAGTGAGTAGAAATATTTTTAGGAGCTTTTTGATAAGAATTGATACCTCATTACTGAGCTGCTGTAACTTTGAAGGATAGCCTATACAGCCATACTATGTGCACTTTATTGCATGAGGGATTTCTAACAGTCAACAGAAGTTCCTGCTTGAGGACCTGGAGAGAGTGTGATCTAACTCCTTCCAGTTAATCATGAACCACAGAGCAAGCACTGAGTAAACTGATAGCATAAATTGAAAGGTCACAGCCTGTATTGAGAGAGGCTGTGGTATTTTCCTCTTAAAAGAGACATGACAATTCATTTTGATCTCTGTCATAGAGGTTCAGAGGACTGAAGGGGAGATTGTGCTGAGCTGGAGCTCAGCAAAAGGGACTGGGAGCCTCACCACACATCTCTTGTGCCCCTCACAACAGAGAACAGATGCAGTCTCAGGCTGTGTCACAGCTCTGTCCTCATCCCTTATCTTGGGTTGCAATTCGTTGAATCTCCAATGGTTTAACTTTGGTGTGCACCACAGTGGGTTTGAGGGACACTCTGTGAGGAAGAGGTTGCAGAAATGTCTTTATTCTCCTTTAGATTTCTCACTGGACCACAGGATACTTTTGGCTTTGCACTCAGTGAAACATGTATACATGTGTGTATTTGTCTGTCATGTCCATAACTGATGGGGCAGTGGAAAACAGAGCACAGAAATATTAATATACAAAATATACTAGAATTTGATCTACTGGCAGAATGTAAAAGTTAACAAGAGTATGTCTGTGTCAGGATGAGATGATCATCCAAAAATCACAGAATTTGTGTTTCAATATGAGAAAACAGAAAAAGTTTCAAGTGTTTAAAGTGTTTACCTGTTCTTTTTCTTCCCTTTTCCCCAAAATATCTCTTTATGCCAGGCATTGCATTTCCTCCAGCCATTAGAGTTACTAGTTTGAACAGGAATAGATCTGTAGGAGCATATTCATGCTGTACACTCCAGGGCAGGTGAACACTAAATTTACCTCCAAGTGCTTTAAATGTCAAATAAGATTAACCATCTGCTAACCCATCTAACAATTCACTGGAAGTTCTGCTCCCTGGCACAATAGACAAGGTAACCCCTTTTGCTGCCTGGGAGTTGTCCAGCAGATGGTGAGCAAAAACAAACCAGTGTTGGACGATGGGACCATTTTACATGCAATAATATTGTTTTCCTGGATGAATAGCAAACATTGCCCAAAGAGTCCCACAGAAGAATTACTACATGGTTTACAGAAGTTAATGGCCAGGCACTAATGTACCCAAGCCTGTATTTAGATGGAGAAAACAGTGATATGTGTGTTTAAAGACCTCAAATGTTGCTAGCTTCTTTTTTCAGAAGTAAAGGTAAGAACAAACTATGACAACTGAAAGTGTGCTCCACAGTTAAAAAAGCAGCAGGAAGAAGGGAGGGATATTCCTGTTTCCACATATAAAAAGACCATTTTGAGTGTAGCACAGTTCTACTTGGTTCAGAGGAAGCCAGATTCCCTGGTTCCTCAGCTTCAGGAGCTGAGTTGTAGTTCCATATTTATAACAGTATCCAACAAGAGAAGGAAATGAACATAGTGAAAGGATGCAAATGACTGTAGAAGAATACACTGGATTTTGGAGAAGGGACACCCTTTAAAAATAAGCTTTGAAACCTTGACAGAGAAGTCAAATTAATTAGATTTTCCTGACACAAAACAAAGAATATGTTTATTCAGAATTGTCTCAAAGCCCTGGAGAAATTTGAATAAGAACCCATATTAAAAAAGCCATCTGGGAATAGCCTGTAAAACACATTTGTATATTCAGAAATGGCATTGTTGCCATTGGCCTTAGAAGGGTCGCATCACACATGACTTTGGGATCTAGTTAACATCCTGGAAAAATAGCTGTTATTACTACCATTCTTAAAATATAAGCAGGTGCCAGTAGTATTTTCTTAACAGAGTCTTTTATCTCAGTCCTTGACAATAGGTATATTATGGAGAAGCAAAAGAGCTTGAATTCAGAAAGAAAAATTATCCAAATATTGACCAGGGCAGTTGTTTTTTTTAAAAAACTGCAGGAAGGGGAGCCACATCAAAAAGTGGAGCTGCACAAAGGGCAGGGCTGGAGGTGGCTCGGGGCAGGGGAAGGTGAGGAGCCCCGGGCTGAGTCGTGCCCGAATTACTGTGTCGTTCAGCCAAATATTCCAACTCAGGGAGAGATTTCCCACCCTGCATCAAACAAAATGAAGTCAGCTTTGACTCTGCAAAATGTCGATGAATTCTTCAGAGTAAATCAGCCCTGTCAGTCTGATGTGGAACTGTCACCTGCTTGTGACATAATATAATATGAAATGATATTGAACAACATGCGTTTGGCACTAAATTGTTAGCGGGTTTTAGCTTTGACAGCAGCAAGTTTATTGCTTTAATCCCAAGGTCTTTTAACCCTCTTTGACATAAATTGAGGTTGGCTTTTGTGAGAAAACTCCACTTCAGTCTCTCTTCCTTTACCTAAAACTGCTTTTAACAATTTATGCTCATACATCAGACACTCATTTTGAGTGACAAAAAGAAAAAAGATCTATTAGAATAGAAGGAAAAAAGGGTCAATTTAGGTTAAGCAGTGTATGTCTCTTTTGGTAGGCATGTCACAGCTTTCTTCAGGTGAATGTGAATTTTAAGTTGTAATAATGTATTGCTGTAGCAAAATAAAACAAATCTGTGACAAGAAGAGAGAATAAGTATTGCAGGAGAAAGGGTGATAACCTGCACAAGACTATTCTGCCTTTTTAAAATGCAATTTAATTTATTACTAAGATGGGTCCATTTTGAAACTTTTCTCACAAGATCAAAGGACTTTCTTTACGTAAATGCTGCAGAGGGAGAGAGTAGTTTAGTGAGGGCCACGTGCAGAAATACAGATTTATGGAACAGATACTGCATACACAGTTTTGCTGAATAGTATAGCTGGCTGATAGCACATAATTTAATATTTCTCCTTTTTGAGACACCTTGTTTAGTTTGATAAGTAAGTACACGTTGTCATCAGTGCTCTGATAATCCCGTCACAGAAATGCATCATATATGAACTCTAACATCAATAACACAGGACAGTTTTATCACCCTTGTTTTTCTACTCTCAATTACTGTATGATGCTCGTAGTGTTGTTTTGAAATCATTTCTTTATTGCATTTAAAGCTCAGCTGAATCTGCCCTTGAACTGTTTAATAATAGAGAACGAATACATTCTCAGCATATTTGCAAATTTTTTTTATGTTTTCTTTGTTCCCTCTTAAAGTATATTATTGATCTACCATCATTCTTACAGAAGAGAAAAAGAAAATATTAGACAAAAGAAAACTTGTGTTTCTCTCCAAGTGTGTTTTGAAAGTTTGTATAAATTGCACTTTTTGTCTCTTCTAAAAATCATATTTCGCTGTCTCTCTCATTTTATCCTTTTTTTTTTGGTATTTATGCTATTTTAATATTATTATCTAGAATTTCATAGCAATTTTGCTCCTGGCTAATATTTGAGCAAATACACAAACAAGTTGGTCTATAAGCATAAAAAAAATAATCTGATCTGTGATCTACAGATTTGTGTCTTCTCTCTTTTGAACCCTTCCCCATGTGAATAAACTCATTTTCTGCTTGGCTTTTGGTGTTCCCTCCACTCCAACACCTTCAACTTTCTCTCTCCTCCCTAACTTCCAACTCTTCTACCATAAAAATCCTCAGGTGCCTAGAGCTGACTGCTATGCACTGCTCCTAATCTTGCTTATGTTCCTCAAAGTCTGAAAGCAAAATTTAAAAATAAACTTTACTGGATTTTTATGTTGGGAACTGCAACCCCCACATCAGGAAAATATGAAAATAAGGAAATATTTCTAGACCTTCTATGACAGTGTTATTTTGCTTCCTAATCATGCTATATAGAAATTATTATAATCTTTCTATAGATCACAATCTATTGCATTCTGTACACTAGAGATACGTTCATTGCTATGTTATATCCCAAATATATCTTTCCACACATTAAAAGCCACAGTAGTATTAATTTTGAAGGTTATCTCCATTTTTTCAGCCTTGGCATCTGACACCTTTTTTCTTCATCCTTCTCCTTATGTGTCCTTTGGTTTGAAAGCAGCTATGCCAAGCTGCTGATGCAAATCCTGACTTCTCAAAAAACGAAGGGCAGTAATTTCGTAATCAGAGTTTGGCCCTGCAGATTGGCTGCACCTGCTGGAGAAGAACAAAATGCCTCCACCAGGTGTTTCCCATTGATAGGTCCTGCTCCACCACAGCGCTCAGATTCTTAAAGCATTTGCTACTGGCAGCCCTTGCATTTTCCCCTCCTTCCGTTAGAGCTTTAAGTATAAATTCCACAACATTTCCAAATCCTGACAGAATGAAACTTGGGGAATTGGGAAAATGGGGTTAGTGCATGAATTGTGATCTTGTCCATGCAATAAAAAGCACTATCAGCGGGCATTCAGCAGCTGAACTACCCTCATGTTGTTTGTATTTTTATGGACACTGTTATAACAATAGTCAAGTATGATTTAACTTTAAAAGGGATGCTGTAGCATTGTTCAAGTCCAGAGCTGCCATAATCTTTTGTGGTAAATCTTTTGGATTTTATCTAGCTTTTAAAAAAGAAGGTAACATGAAGAATTAGCAATAGAATACACAGAGGCTGCCTTTACAATGACTTGCCAATCCATCCTGTTTATTTGGGTTTACATATATGCAAGCTTTTCTGGGCATGGTATTTTTGCTGTTTGTGCTCTTCTACACTGCATCTACCAGGCATCCCCGATAAAATGCAGAGATCGCCTTGGAACCTAATTCCTATAAATGCCAAGTGTATACAATCCTGAGGTTTCTTTTGCTTATGCATTTCAGCAGCAAAATTTCATTCTAACTATTATGGTTATTATTATTATTACGGATATATTTGCTTTTAAAAACTGATTCAAAATAATTAAGGTTACTCTTGTTTCAAACACTAAATGTATTCCAAAATCAATATCTTGTTTTGATTCTAGGTGCTCTTCTGGTGGAAAGCAGGAGATGGAGGCTGTTTTGACTGTTGTCACTAACTCTGTATGAGGCCATGGCTGACTAGCTTATATTTTCTCATTGTCTTTGCTTATCTGTAATTTCCTGCCTCTTATTTGGTTTATTTCATTAATGTTTGTAAACTAATTTTGGATACTTACATGGAAAGTGCTGAATAAGTATTACTATTTGTTGTTAGGTCTGAAAGTGGATATTTGTTGTGACTGTCATAGAGGTAACACATTTAACGATTTTCAGGTTTTATAAATAAATAATCCATGTTGATGGATATTTGGGGATAGCTGTGCAATTAAATAATTTAACTCGGAACAAAGAGGGTCTTGTGGCTAAAATGTTTAATAGGAGCCTTAGAAGTTTTACTATGCAGCACAGGACAGTGAAATTGCAAGTATAAAACATACCCCTATTCCCCATTTTTCAGCATTCCTGTCTTAGAAAAAAGCTCTAAGCAAGAGCAAAAGATTCTTCATTCCTTCAAGGCATTCCCTGAGGGCTTGTCTGCCCTAAATAATTATACAGCCTTAAAGCAGTTGTCAGCCACTGCAGTCAGGACTGCTCCCTCTCCCGATTTTCCCGGGAATCCTGCGAGAGCTGCTGCCTGTCTGGGAGCCTGGCCCTGGAGCCATGGCCCTGGGAGAGGCTCTGAGCCTTCCTTCTTAAATGGGTGGAACTTTCAGGCTCCTTGCTAGAAAAAGTTTGAAAACAGAGAATGAAAGGAATATGGTAGCAGGGGGAGAGGTCTGTGTCTGTTGTCCACTGTGGGGACACAATACTAGGCAGGGAATGTCACCAGAACCCTTTTCCACCTGTTTTGTCCCTTTTCCATCACTGCTCTGGCTGCAGGAGCAGCTGCCCCTCAGTGCTCCCCATCCTGAGTCCTGTGCAGTGAGGATGGGGAGCTGCTCCAGCTCTGCCCTGCTCCTTTACTCAGTGTGCTCTGCACTATTGCAAATGGGGTCTAAGGTTGTACAGGAACTGTTTAAATCTCTGGTAACCAATACAAGCAGCCACAACTCCATTTACCTTTATTCCCCTGGTTATAACTAGGACTGGCTAATTTGGAGATATAACTGACAGAGTTAAAATCTGATATAACTGATGCTGAATTATTCTATGTTTGTGGTTTAACTTTCCAGGTTAGAAGAGCTTCAAAAGGGGGAAAAACTTCCAACAAACCACTGCTCTTGCCTTTCAGTAATGCTTAGGTCATTGCTGGGTTTTGATTCCTTTTCTTCTCACTCCTCCACCTGAGCAGGAGGCAATGACTGCCTTGCTCAGGAACAGAAAAACAAAAAGGCCAGTGAAACAAAGAACTGAATTGTTCTGCTGTTTTACTGGGCAGCCTTTTGCTTCTGTATCTCTGAGGTCAAGGTGTGAGAATTTTATCTGAAATTTAGAGTTAAACCTATCCTTTCCTTTGTATTTCTTTCTCTTCCTTAGCTGCTTGTCTGAGCAGGAAAATAGCTCCAATTCTACTGATAAGAAGGTTATGGAGTGCTGCTCCTATTTTTAATTTTAGGGAATTATTTACCTGATGTTTATCCTGGAATTTTATTCCATATGTTATTTAGGCTGGAAACTAAGGCTTGTTTTCCTAGGCAGGTTCAAATAGGTAGAGAGCAAAAATTTTTTAAATTGATTAACGACATTTCTAATGAGAAGATCTTGGATGAGGAGAGGGGAGGGGAGGTGACCGGCAGTTATTGTTGCTTTTATTCCTACTCCAGGAATCTATCTTTTTAAAGAAAACTTCAGATTGAAAAAGCAATTGATCCAGTTTGTTAATTCCAAGCTAAAAATAATAATAATAAAAAAATATCTTGTAAGGTCTCTGCTCCCCCTTTCTTTGGTTGTACTGTCATTGATAGACCAGACTCTAAATGGACAACATCGTTATAGCTTGGAGCTCTCCCCCTCAATGTGGGAATTTATTTAGTGCATGGGTGATTTGGATGCATCTCATTTTTCCTTTTGTTAGTAAAATAAAAAGAACAAAGTGCACTTAGGAATGCCCTGTGTTTCATCTAGAGGAACACAGTCATTAGCACAATGTCACAATCAGCAAACAATATCTGAGCTGAAAACCAACAAAAAGGCAGCATGAGAAAAGGTGACAAGAGAGGAGGAGACAGAAGTATTAAAAAGTATTGTAGATACAGAGCTGTTGACTGCTACTCTTGTAAATATTTCAAAATATAGATCCGATGTTTTATGGGTTACTAAAACTACTGTAAATACACCAGCTGAATCCTAAATACATCATTCTCTATCCTCAGCAAAGACAAAACAATGCAGCTGTAATATCCCCTTCATCATCCCTTGCAGACTTGGGTTTAGCTGCAGAGCAAAATGACTGGAGCTACCAGAATATTCAAACAGGAGAGAAAAAGGAACCTGAGTCTGTCCTACTGTCCAGCTTTCTGTGACGTATAGAGAGTAGTAGAGCCCCAGGAGCTCAAACTTCTCTTTATTTGTTCTTGGTTCACCCGTAAAAGCTGATCAAGTTTTCCTGAGTGTCTTGGATGCTATCTTCCTGTCTTATTCTACTTGAAAATTCAGAAGAAATTATTCCTAAGGTCTTTACTAAATCTCTTTTAAAAGTCTTTTCATATCCATCCGTAGAGGACAGACTCTCATACACTGATGGATCCCACCCCTCAGTGCATCTAGTGACTTGTTTGTGTAGTGGTGCACAGACAGAAGAAGTTTGGTGTCCCTTTTCTGGAAAGGAAGGACACTGTTGCTGGAATTTTATATCTAGGCCTAAGATTGTGCTATAAGTTTGTATCCCTGTATCATAAATTAATAATATTTTTAAAAATTATTATCAGGTTTTGCCTCCCATTATGTCTCTATGATTTTATCTCTGAATGTAAACCTTTGCCTTAATTCATTGCCTTAGTTCCAGAAGGATGCTCTTATACCTACTGGGCTGTGCTTGCCAGCCTGAGCCGTGCACGGTTCTGGGAATGCTGTAAATAAACAAAGGCTCCAATAGCACCAAAAAGAACAAGGCTCAAAAAGAGCTTATGAGGAACAAAATGACCCACAATGTTCTGGTGTCAGAAATCAGTTTCCCAGGCTGCAGTTGGGAGAGAGGTTCTTGTGCTGCAAGGGCTGTGCACCTTTCTGCTGCTCTCAACATCTCTCTGCTGTCTTTACTCAGCTCCTTCTGTGGGAACGAAGATGATTCACAAAAGACTGATCAAATACAGCAAACAAAGCCTAAGAAGGTACCACCTCTTTCCTGGATTTCTTCTGCTTTCCTTATTATCCCTTATATATTAAACCTTATCCCTGCTCCAAAAAACCCAGTCTGTAACCACTGTTAGCAACTTTAACAACTTTTGTCTCCCTGTGAAGGTCAAATGCTCACCAGTCCATCTTCAACATTGACTGGCTCCAAATCCCAGAGATTTGGACATCTCGCCCTAAGTCTCTGCAGCAGTAATACAGTTCATACTTACCTCTGCTGATTTTCCACATTTCCTGACTAAGCATGGAATTTTCTGTAGTTCCAGCCTTCAAGTTGAGCAAAGTGGCTCTGCCATCAGTCAGTTCCTATAGGGGAATGGAGGGGGAGGCGAGCATGGGCTGGGGAGGAGGGTGAGCAGAGAGGCTGTTGTCTTCTGTTTTCCTGCAGGGTTTGTCTAACAGCTAACTGGATTAATGAAACACCTGGCATAGATGCAATTAACTATTTTGCTGTTGAGGCTGAAAACTACATAATGAAGAGGCTTTTTTTTTTTTTTAAATGAATCACCACCAAAACTGAAACAACAAAATCCCACAACTCTTTGACACAGTTCTGTCAAAAGAGATTCTACTGCCCAAATATGATTTAATATCAAGTAAACTGCAGGATTTCTCCATTCATATTGGTAGATTCAGTAATGCTCTTTACAGAATTATTAGTGCCTTTGCAATACAAGGATTGGGCATGAGAAATACAAAGGAGTTTTACTGTAGCCAGTGAACACTTTCAGGGGGTAGAGACCCCGAGAGTGGCTTGGCAGGCTGGTGATTAACCCCACTGGTGCTGTGCAGAATCTCTTGGTGTATAAACACTGAGTGGATTACTGGCTGCATTGTTGCTGATAGCTGCTTAATTTTGCCTTGAAAACCAATTCCAGGATAAGGACACTCCTATAGGAAAAAATATTTGAGCTGGTTAATATTTTTCCTTTTTTTGAAGTAAACTTAAACATTAGGTATCCATTTATACAAAAAAAAATTAGAAGCAGAAACTGTTAGAAATATTGTGAAATTGTTGGTGAACAAAGACAGGATGATGGGGTGGGAAATATGAATGATAGATGAACTTCACTCTGGAAATAAGAAATACTGTCATTTTAAAAGCTGCATTTCACCACATTAAGAAACATCTTTTTTGTTCTGTGGGCATGTTTCTGTACACAGGTAATGTATTTTGGTATTTTTGGAAAAGACTATTAATATGTCTATAAAATAGCAGCATATTGGACCTAGTGCAGTCTAAATGAAAACAGTGTTTGTAGCTGCTCTTTCTGTTCATAAAGGTTCCAAAGGGTCAGATCCTTGTAAATGAAACAAAACCTTAGTCAAAAGGGTTTTTCCTCTGATAAACTGCATTGAACCACAGTAAAGGGACACATCAGCCCTAAACATAGCTGATAGCTAAAGGCTCTAAGAGTGAAAGGAAAGGATTTACCCCAGTGCTTCTGGGTTTGGCCCTCAGAGATTTGTTCTTTATGGGGAAATCACTGGACAGGGGCTGATTTGGGTGCTTCATAACCCCTTGCTTGGCCCTCCCTGTCAGTGGGCAGGTGTTCACATAAAGCCCAGCACAAAAAGGGCTTCAATTCTCCCAGGCATTGTCTTGTCCCATGGCAATGGCACAACTGCCTTTATTCCTCAAGGTCCAACTTGTCTGTGTAATTGCATAGATGGGACTTATAATTTAAAAATAAAGTTGAACCAAATGGAATTTGCATCCTAATAATTTAAAATACTTAATTGACATCTTGTTTTCTGTAGATTTTTAGTTTGTTTTAGCATCAAATCTTTTGACATTCCATAATGCAAAGTGAAGAATTATTAATTTCAGATATTTCTCAGAAATTGAATAATAACTGTATGAGAATTAGTATTCTGTGGAAATTCTC
>CM072898.1:5219267-5311767 GCA_037013685.1 Acridotheres tristis
ATGGGAAAATTTGTTAATATGTTCACTCCTGCCAGACAAATGAGCATTATTGTCAATGTGGGTGCACATTTCCACTTATCCTTTTTGTAGCTGGAAAGCTTTATGAAAAATAAATTAATAATGCATACTAAATTATGTCTGCAAGAGACATTTATGTATATATTGCTAGCTTCAAGACTGATTAGATTTACATTTCTTTAAAAATGATTTTTTTTCTCGTACATCCATAATGCCTTTAGAATGCACTGCATGATAGAAAAATGCAATCTTGATTTCAATTGAATACCTGGAAGGAGTGTTTTTCCCCACTATTAATATGTACATATGTTCCCCTAGAGTTTGAGTTATTTTTCCTAAAAGAAACTCCTCTCTTGAATCACCCCAGCCCAAATGTACGCCTTAGGATGCAAAAAGCAGTGAAGTAGATGTCCTATTATCATAACTTGAAAGAGGTCCATTTAATAATAGCCTGTATTAAACAAGAGTCTGCTAACTATACAGTAAAGACTGTTTTTCACCAGAGAACATAAACCACATGTTTTAAATGCAGCTAAAAATGGATGCAGTGTGCTATTTCCTTTCACCTCAGCCTGCAGTGTATTACTTAGATTTGCAAGGCATAGCCACCACTAGTACTTAACACTGCTGAAAGAGCCACCCTTCAAGGCTTTTTTAACCACAAAGAAAAGAGAAATATAGTAGCATCGATTGTTAAATCCTGGTGCTTGTTACTCACTGCCCGCACACAGAACATCATGCCTTTGTAGCAGTGAGGAGAGTTGGTATTTATCAGGGTTCAGAGCTAGTTCAGCCACACACTTGACAAATTATTTGTGGAATTGTTGTATTCACAGTCACTTAAATAAGAATCTGTCAACACAAGGCTGTGCTTTGTTGCAGCAGGTCTCACAGTTTTTCCTGCGCACTCAAAGAATGATGGATTGGAGGTAATGCAAATTCACTACCATTTTATATGCTGGTGCCTTCTTCATAGACAGGAAACATAGCTCAGTATCATCTTGTAAAATGCCTTAACTGTAAAGGCCTAGTTCAGTGTTGAAAGTGCTTTTTAAAAATGGTATGTTGGAACAGGGAAATGTAATTCAAATATTTTCCTCACGTCTCATTTTACAGACTGCTTGTTGGAGCAGGTGTGCGTTCAGATTTTCCCAGGCTAAGTAGGACATATGCTTATCTGTGCTTGGTAATTAAAACAAATTAATAAATACAATTATTTGATTTTATGGTAACTTAAAAGTTAATACTGCTTAAAGGCATGTTAAATTTAAAGAGCTCACACAGGAGGAAAAACATGCCCATTTTGGTAATTCAGTCTGCTTTGCTGATAGTAATTTTTTTTAGTAAATTCATATGTCCAACAAAAAAAATGCCTATCTGAATGCTCTGTAACCAGCTCCAAAAGGTGCAGCTCACAGGTCAAACCCACAATCTTCTGACAGAAATAGCACTCACAATACAAGGTAGAAAACCTTATCTGTGCTGGCATCTGTTTTTCAGGTTGATATCCAAAACTGGAATGTTTGGAACTCTTGTCTAAAACCCACAGGAGCCCACCTAGAGCCTGGGACAGCACTGGGGAGGGATGTAGGGAGCTGGAGGCAGCCCTTGAGGATGTCAGAATGAATAAGGAGAAGTGATAGCAAGCACTGGATGAGACTTTTCTGGAACGTTCTCATCTCAGCAGAATAAATGGAGTTATGGGCTACTCAGGTTATATCTGTGCCTTTTTCTTTGTGGTTGTTCATGAAAATTATCTTTCTGGAGTAGGAAAAAGCTTGTCTGTGGGGGAGAGGACTTTCTCAGAGGCTCATTTCAAGTGTAAGGAATAAACTTGCCAGAAGTTAACACAAATCTCACCTTGTACTGTCACAAATTCAGAGTGTGTTTCTTTGATATAGGGTAATAATGAGGGAATTCCACAACGTGTATATAAAAATGTTTTCCTAAAAATCAACCACAAATTTTGGAGACTGAACACATGAAAAATGTAGTTCACTTGGCTCAGTGCCCTAATGGGAGGCTCAGATCAATGCACTGTTGAAACCTTTGTAGATTATAACAGGTCCTAGTGAAGTCAGGGAATATATTTCCATACACTTCAGGGAGGCCAGATTTTAACCCCAGATACTCTGAGCCTTACAATCTGAGCAGACTCCATAAATTTCAGTGCATGTTTAACATGTAAGCATCTAGATGAGCTGCACATCAGGGCTGAAGAAAGCTGCCCTGGCACCCTGGCTGCTTTCTGGGTAGTCTACTTTGACTTGCTCACTTATATTCCTTTATAAGGCCTCTACTCCTCGAGAACCATTAAATAATTTTGATTTTAATTTTATGCCCGTGAATGGTGTGAACAGGTAGCTCTGCAGGGCAGACCCCTGACTCCCTCCAATCACCAAGGCATCCCACTGAAGTGCAGAGCAGAAGCTGCTGCTCCTGCAGTACCTCTGCAGGGGCTATCAGCATTCACAGATGTATTTGGAAGTATTTGGATGGCTTCATTTCATTGAGAAATGCCTGTAATACAGCACTGTATATAAATTAATATGCTCTTATCAGCCTGGCAGAGATGTACAGGTGCCTCCTGCTGTGCCTCCACCTCCAGCCCTGGCCTGTGACAGCACTGTGGTACCTGCTGCAGGGACAGGGCTCCACTCACCTGGTGGCTTGGGGCACAGTGGCCACAGACAGCTCCACGCTGGCTGGAGAGGTTGGCCGTGACATCTTTATCATGTGGGCTCTCTTCAGCCTTGGGGGAGGCATGTGTTCAGCAGAGCCCCTCCAAGGGCTGTGCTCTGCAGCCTCCCAGAGTACCCAGACTTTATACCCAACAGCCTTTCAAAGCACTTGGAAGCTTGATGCAATTTCAAAGACTACAGATTGACTTACAGTATGGGATATAGTATTTTCACTTGCGCCTAAAAACGCTGTTGTGCGGCCAAAAATTCAATCGCCAAGAAATCACACATGGTTCACAACACAGCTCTTTGATAACATTAAAAGTATATGTAATATTTTGAAATCACTGGCCAATTATTTCTAATAGTTTCATGATAATTTATGTAGAGAATCTCTCTGTTGGATGTGTTCCTGCTTTGGTCTAAATGTATTTTTGAACACTCTGTCAAACATCCCCATTTGGCACCTATTTTGTTTCACTGAATTTCTTTAGTATGTCCAGATCCCTTGCCAATGTATTTGCAGAACATATTTTGACAGCTTTGTCACCAAATTTGTTACTTCTTGTGTTTGGAATGTGTACCAAAATTACAGATATTAATGTGTGTGTATTTCCTTTTGGTATAGACTCAAGTGGATAATACCTTTGTCTTCTGCGGTGATGAATAAAGTAAAGTGAGTGAATTTTTTTATTAATTTCACAACTTATTAAGATTTTAAAATTGCAAATGTGTCACAGATGAATTGGTTTGTTTTTGTTTGCAGCTAGAAGCATTCTGAGCAGAATACCCTTAAACTTTAAAGAGCTTTAAAGAGTGATACTACATTTCTTATTCGAGCTTTTTAATAGAAATTGTATGCATGTGAAAGAAGTAGCTTCTCCCTCACTTTGCACACATATACATGTGTGTATATATATATATCTATAATTTGATTTCAATATGCTGGGATTAACTGAACAACTGAATTTCAATCTCTTGTGCTCTTTCATGAAATAGTCTTCCCATTGAGTTTGTTGGAGCTGAATGAAAATGGTGTATTTAAGGCTGATAATAATCTTTGCCATCATGTTTTTCTTAATATGGTTTTTCTAGATTAAAAGCAATGACAAGATAATGCCTGTTTAAATCTAAAGCTCTTTGCTTTGTGGTTCTGCAGCCAGAAGGGTGGTGGTTGAGCCATCACATCACTTGTGACTCACAGAATATTCTGAGCTGGAAGGGACCCACAAGAATCATCAAGTCCAGCTCTTAAGTGAATGGCCCATGCAGGGATATTTTGAACACACACCCTGGGTGTTATCATCACTCTGCTCTAACCAGCTGAGCTGCTCTGGGGATGTTTCAGGCACGCAGTCCCTGCAGCCCTGCTCTGGTCCTTTCCCATGGCCTGGCACAGCTGAGGGTCTTTACAGTCTCTGGGTGTGTGCAGACCAGGAGAGCACCACGGACCAGAATGAATGAGCCACATAACCATGCTGGTTTTTCTGTTGTCCAGGGAAATAGGCTGGAAAGATTTAATGAATTAAGTCACCTATGACAGTGGAGGCTAAATGCATGTGGAGGACCTACACTGGAATTCAGTTTCAATAAGGCCATAGCTCCTGATTATTCATACCCTGATGTGGATAGTTTCATTGTTGGAAACACTTTTTAGTCACCCTTAAAGATAATCTCACACATGGAACATGGTATGGGTCTGGGTGACAGCACTTTCTGAAATGTCAGGGTCCCCCATGAACACTAGAAAACCTCTGCCTGCCTCTAAGGGCTGCTTTTTTGGGCCATTTCCTCAGTTCTTTAAAAGATGCCGTTCAGCTGGCACAGAGCTCTTTGATTTTTTGCCGCTGGCAGATTGGTTGTTTACTGTGCTGAGTAACACATATCAAATAGTAGATGAATCCTGAAACAGCTGGGTTTGTTGCTGATAGTACCTCTTCCTTCTATTTTTTGAAATGTAAGATTTGATCTTGAGATGTCAGGGGTCTTTCTGAATTGAGATATAACACCTTTTACACAGATTTGATCAAAATTTGTAAGCAGCAACAAAAGAAACATTGATTACTGGAATTATATTGTATAAAAATGCAATTGTGAATCTAAAGTAGCTCTAGAATAAAATCCAGATTATTTTTCAGTGAAGACGGTCATATTACACCCTTAGAATCTGTACCTTAATTTCAGTTACTTCTGTATTTCTCTTTTCTAATTCATTAGTTCTGTAAATAAAAAATAGATTTGAATTTGAATTTTTTTAATGAGGATTTTATCTAATGATTTACAAAGAATATGATATGTAATAAGAATGGAAAACATTTCCAAAACAGTTTAGGTTTTAGCTCTGATCCTCTGGTGCTATACAATAATGTCTGATTTTTTGAGCAATTTCTTCTGCTTTTCTGGACAAGCTGAGATGCAGACTACAATCAGGGCAGAGACATAGTCAGGGCATCAGAGGCTCTTCATCAAAAAGAAATTGTATTAAGCTGACAAAAGTAGGATATCTACTATGTCTGTACTAGTTATAGCATCTATACTGCATTTTTGGGTAAATTATTTGTCAAGTCTGAAGCTCAGCATCAGCACGGCAGCAATCCTGTCCCAGCTGCTGGCATTTTCCAGAGAAAAAGGCCACAGAAAGAGTCTGATCATAACATACTTTTCTTGCCATTAGAGAAGAGAGTAACATAATAGCTGCTCTGCTAGATTCAGAATACAAAAAAAATTTCTACAAAATAGTGGGGGCCAGGGTAAGATGTGGAATAAGTTAAAATTATAAAGAACAGACTGACCTGCCATTGATTCAATTTTCCTTTTGGTTGGAAATTTTGCATCACAGAATATATATTTTGCTTGTCAGGTTTACTATTGACTTTCTTTGTTTCACTGAAATTCTGAAGTTTTGCTACTTGTGGAACTTTTTTGATGCAGTGATAACACAATATAAATCAAACGCCCTAATCCACACAAAGTAAATCATCAGCTCTTCTGCATAATTTTGTTTGAGTGTTAGTAGAAGACTAACTCTTCCAGACAACTTCTAACAGATTGCTATATACGCAAATAATTTGCTTATTAAAGGTGATATTTATCAGAAAAACTCAGAAGAGTGTATGCAGTGAAATATATTTATGGCCATATGAAAAATGAAGTGACCTGTTGGAGGCAGCCTGTGGCTCCTGAGGAGCAACAAAATGCTTAGGAAGGTTCCACAAAACACATGAGATTATTGTGTATATATAAGAAGTAATAATGTCATCTGTTTTTTTTCTGTTTCCTGTTGATTGACTTTTATAGCTTGCAAGCATTATGCTGGATGGTAAATTGCAATAAATTTAATCAAGAATTATTTTATTCAGCCTACTAATGAGGAATAATAGCGTATGTATCAATTAGACATGTCAATTTGTGTGAAGAAATAGATTTACAAAGGGATAGTAGGTAAAAAAAATATCATTGGTATCAATTCACTTCATTATTTTTAATTTGCTGTGAATATTGAGTGCTTCCAACATAAAATCATTCCTCAATTAAAATAAAACAGCTGTACTCCTATCAGCTTTTCCTTGCTTGTTGTTGCTTACAGATTAGCAGTTGTCATTGGCTTCAATCTCATATAATTTCATTAATTTGCAACCATAAACGGATAAAAAAAAGAAAATAAAAATCTCTGGCTTGTCAATGTACTAAGTATTGTATATAAATTTTTTTTTTCAGATTGCACTGAAAGGGCAGAACTACTGCAGCAACATTTGGGGGATGTCAGACTGTGACAAACCCCATCCTTTCTGTTCTCCAGCATCAGCAAAGCAACTTGTGAACACTTTGTTCATCTGGCACTTTTTTATTGCTCTAGAGTCCCTTTCTTGTCTCCCAGGTGACCCGTGCTAAACCAGATCCCCCAAATGTGCTCCAGTGCCGAGGGGAAGGACCAATCCTGGGGTGCACAGGTTTGTAGCTGGTTTTTGCTGCAGGATGATTGCTCTTAGCAATTCACTGCTCTTATTTAAAGTTCAGGATATCACCAAGCATGTCTGTGTCTTTGAGTGACACTTGTAACTCTGTGGTTGTCCTTATTTCTCTTCACATAGAACAAAAAGGTGACAGTAAGAGCACGTGGAAGCACAAGAGTTGCAAAAGCTTTTGCAAGCCCAGATGTGAAAGTGTGCTGTATAATTTCTTCTGTTAACTTGTTTTTCTAGTAGGAAGTTCTTAATGGCCTTACAAGGCTTTAAATTGGTCTACCTTGCCTTGTTATCATCTATTATTTCAATGGAAAGTTTAAAAATATAGCTGTGTTAAAGTGTACGGTATATAAGATGCAAGGAGCATGCAACAAGAATCACTAATTTTGTGCTTTATATTTTAATAGAAAATAACATTCTCTCAGCTCTCTTGTAGCTTCAAAAAATGAAGGTCAGCTGTACTTCTGGCCATTTTTTTCCATAGCTGCTGTGGCAGGTTTCAGTACCTTTAGCTCCTTCTAATTAAAGGCATTTTATCGTAGTGTATTTCTATTTTTTTGTTGCCAGTGAGAGCTTTTTGATAGAATTCCTAAAAGAGGACTCGTATTTATAGGGAGACTGAACACATGGGATTTGAATCCTAAACAGTGAATTCTCTATTACAGGAAATAAAAGCTTGTGAATATTTTCCTTGGCTCTGAAAGTGGGAGCTGACACTAGCTTATATCAGAGAATTTTAACTAATGATTACAACAATACTTATCTGCTAATTTGTTTCTCCATGTCTGGAATCAGTATGCTAAATATGTGTGAAATTTTTGGAGCTCATGCTAAAATTTCAACTAGCCAAATACTTATCTGCATTTCACTATTATTGAAATAATGATAGTAATAATAATAAATAACAGTAAACACAGTAACTGTTTCTTTTTTATGAGTTCAGTCAACTAAAGTAGGAGATCATGGCTTAAGCTGAGCACATCTTCATTATTCTGATAAGTGTAGAGTAATGTCGTTTAACACCAAAGGCTTGTTAGAAAAAAAAGCCTGTGTGAGTTTTTTTTAATGCTGTGCTTTTGTATAGGTATCTACATATTTCAAAACTGGATAAGAAGTGCTGATCACCATAGACAATCCTAATACACACATAAGGTGTGTATGTTATAATCTATAACAGTATCTACAACAGGACTTGAGCTAATTAATTTATCTCAGTCAATATATCTGTGCAACCTATCATGCTAGGTTTGATGCCAAACTTCTTGGGTGATGTTGAAGAATTTTCCCAGTTGTACAACAAGCATAAGAAAGCTTTCAAATTGTGGGAGAAAATGACAAACAGGAAATTCATATTGCAGGCTTGATTGCTGAATTTCTTGAAATGTAAATTATTATGAGTTGGGATACTGTTATTTACAAATAAACTTAGTTTTTATCAGTTAGTTATCAACAGTCACTGTCAATCACTTTTGCATTTCCTGTTCATATGCTTGAATCTGTTAATGTTTCAAGTTGTCTGTGTTTTGTGCCTTTTTAGTGTTGGAATTATGTTGAGCAATATGATTGCCTGTTTAACAAATGTGATCATTGTTTTTATAAATATATGGAAAGCAGGGTATTTTTAAATCACTGAACTTATTTCTGTTTGGCATTGAAGAACAAACCTCAGAACACTCTCTTAGTGCACTGAGAGAAGCTCAAGTTAAAGGATGGCTCTTATGGAATGAGAGGAGGCTGCAGCATCATTCAAACCTTTCTTGTGCTGCCGAGCTCCTGCCTGAGAGCTCCAGTCAATGCAGTCTCTGGGGATATTCCTGAAGATCCAGCTGCTGTAGCTTTGTGACTTTTTCCCGTTCTCTTTCAAAAAAGATTCATCTCTGCTGTCCATCCTGGTAGTGTCTGGTGCAGACTGGCCCCTGTCCATGCTGCCAGACTGCTGCCGGGCCCCTTGGCACAGGTCAGAATGAAAATCTCATTTTTATTTCTCAGTGGAGAACCATCACCAACCATAAACTGACATATTATTCTTAATTAACAGAGCTGATGCTTCTGTTACTTGACTTTTGTAGCAGCTAAACCTTAAACTTAAAAAAACATTAACATTCCCGGTATGAAAATTGACTTAATGGGAAAAGGGCTCAAATCATAAAAAGAGGAACAAATTATTATATTTCTTTTTTTAGGCCCTTGCAACATATTCATCATCCTTTTCATGCAGTAGACTATTCTTCAAATCACAAGCAGTTTTCAAAACCAAGGTTGAAGTTAATTTTATCATCCAGGTGTCTTAGAAAGTGCCCTCCCTGTTTGGACATTATTTCTGTGTGAAGCTATGACTGAGTTTACAGGCTCAGCAAGGCCATTAGTGATTTGCTTTATACAGCTATTCAGTATTGCCCTCCACACCAGTAATCCTTAGTATAATAAAATACATGTCTTCCCTTCTTTACTAGAAGTTATAGAGAAGTCTTCTGATCATCCAGCTATGAAAAGCACCATGACTGGTTCTGCCCAGAAGCTGCATGAATACATGTGGAGCAGAAAAGTTGCTCTTTATAGCCAGCTGTAAAATTCTTTCAAGCTCTGTGAATGTTCAAGCCTGAGAAGGCTTTTCTCACCAAGATATAGAATAGCTTCAGCATACCAGCCTTCAGCAATGTATATGAGTCAAGATTTTACCCCAAGCCTACACTTTACTGGTGAAACTCAAAGTCAGCCAGCCCGTTTCAAGAAGAAAAATGGCATTTGGTTCCAGTCAGTGTCCACAGAACACACTCCAGATTTGACAAACGTTGTAATTAGTTGCTTTTGTGTGTTTAGCACACAGTGCAAACGCTGTAAAATGTTTTTCACATGATGCAACATTGCCAGCAGATAATCACTGGAGCAGTAAACCAAAAGAATTTGTGTATATCCTACAAGCTGCAGGAGGATAAGAAAATGTAAACAAAAACTAACAGCTGAATTTTTCAGATGATACCATTCCTTTCCTTTTGCTAAACTGATTTGTTTTTAAATGTTGCTTTTTGTCAGTTTTTCTAGAAATTGATTAGAAAACCCTAAACCAAAGTTGTGAAAATGCTTTTGTTTCTGTCCTAGTTTTGACTGTGTGAATCTTTTTAGAACATTTTCATTTAATTATGCAGCATTAAAAATTGCAATTAAACTGAATTTGCAATTGAAACTGCTCATTTTAGTTAACTGTCAAATTTACTACGGCGTTGTGAAATAGGGGCCTTTATTATTATGAGGTGTTTTGAAAAAAATTACTTTTTAAACAG
The DNA here is from genome assembly GCA_037013685.1 of Acridotheres tristis. Taxonomy (NCBI): domain Eukaryota; kingdom Metazoa; phylum Chordata; class Aves; order Passeriformes; family Sturnidae; genus Acridotheres; species Acridotheres tristis. The sequence continues at coordinate 5,229,213 of CM072898.1, forward strand.
GAGAAAAATGTCATATCCCTCAGTCTTATTCCAATGAGCCAAGAATTTAAAGAGATACTCGACCAGTGAAGCTGGTAACTCTAAGCACAGTGGAGTTTCTTCCAGATGGTGTCTTAAAATATTGGTAAACTGCAAGTATAGACACTATTGAATAAAACCTTCTTTTCGTGTATTTAATATCTTTTGTGAAATGTGTTTTTCAAAGGTAGGTGGAAGGCTTAAGTTGCTTTAAAGTAGTCTAGTGATAATCTACTTGTCTTAGGGATATCTGACATGCCCCGTTTTGCAGGATGCTATGATGCAATTTGATGGATATTGTGTATTATATGAGACTGTACGAATCTTAATATCTCTGTTCCTCTGTTTTAGCATGTGATGTACAGCTCTGTGTACATAGAGCAGCTCAGATGAGTGTCTGAGACTACCCTTTTCCTCTAAGCCCTAGGCATTTTTATCACTGTGCCAATAAAAGGAAGGGGATTTATGGGGTACTGCTTTTTAATTCATTCAATTCTCTGTTCATTGTGAGGTTAATGTTGTTGATCTATTTTTCTCTTGAAACAAATAAAAACAATATGTGCTGACACTGACTTTGACTTTTGACATGGGAGATAGAGGTCAACATTTAATTCTATATTTATAGACTACATGAACAATATTATCTGTATTAAAAACTGTTCACTCAGTCCTTGTCATTTTACAACTTAGCTCAGTAGCTTATATCACATTGAACGTTTTCTCCAACTCTGATCAAGGTGCCATCATTCACAGCACTTCACTTAAGAGGTTGTCAGCCTTTCCATTAAAAACACCTTTTTTCTGGGGTTCATAACTTGACTAGCTAAAAAATTACACCAAGACTGACTTGAGGCTTTATTTTAAGCAAAATATCCATAAAAATATAGCCCGGTCCCAGAACCCAAAACCTAAAAAAGAACTCAAATAAAGAGAGGAGTTGACTTGTAAGGCACATATACAATGGATATTTTTATTTAAGAAAATGATGTGATTTATCAATGAGGTAAAACACTGCTTAAATATTTGACCATTTCTTTATATCTGAAATATTCTTGGCTATGTATAAGAGGTGCTTGTCTCTCAACTTTTAGGTGCTTCATGCACAGACTACTCAGAAATTGGGTACCAGTGACACAGTTAATGATGTGATGATTGTAACCAGTGTGTCAGGTACACCTGTACCTGTATAAGCCTCCTCACAGAGGAACTTACACTTCTGGGGGGCTTTGTCCTTCTCAAATGAAAATAAGAAATTTTCCTTTTCAGGAAAGGTGAAGGAAGGACAATCCTGTTTTATTTTAGTGGATACAGAAGTACTACAGTTGTGCATGAGCACCCCTTGGGATATGGAAAAGGACTTTCAGATCAGGTAAAGTGATTTCACTGAGACAAATCTTTCGACTTTCTGTGCTGTTCTGACATTCCTGGGTGTAAGGGCCTTTGCTGATTCTTAGGAGCTAAGGGCTGGCACGTGCAAATGTTCTTCTATTTCTGATTGCAGGATGAAGGCCTGTGCTGTACCTTTATACTCAGGAAAGAAACTGAGCTATCAATGCAATTATTATTAATCTGCACTTGTTTTCAGAGATTATCCAATCTTCTTTGAATCAATGGCAAGAAATATGAGATTAAAGTTGTCTTTTTATGCAAACAACCAGTAATGTTTTCCACTGGCCGCTTTTTTAATCTAAATATGTATTTCCTTGGTAGTAAGACGAACAAACAAAATGGAATAACCCATACGGTCTAATCTATGTGTTTTTAAAATATCTTAGCATATATCATATTTATGTTAAAAAACCTCCTAAAATAGCTATTGCAATCTGTAAGCTTTTGAAATATGTGAGGTTTTATATTAATATGCATATACATTGGTCCATATTAACTGCCAAGGTATTTTAAGCAAGGTTTATAGAAATTATTGTGCATTTTTAAAGTGTTCTGTAATTCATATATCATTCTTGGAAAGCAGAGAATCTGCCACATTTTGTATGTGACTGTCTTAATAAGGGCTGTGAAACTGAAACATTGACTGATCATGTTACATACCAGGCATATCTGAAAAGTTTTTCATTAAAATGAACTCGTAAAGACTCTTAGTGCTTGCTTCTCAGCAGATGGCAAGAGGTGTTTATTTGCCTTATGGAATTCTTTCTGTTTATATACAGAGAAACAGAGAGGACAGCTCTGAAGGTTCTGGTTAGTACTTGTAGGAGTATTTAAAATATATATGTGGTTACTATTAGCACTAAAAGTTCAGTTATACACTCCTTTTTTAACTAGTTCTACCTTTGCATTAAAACTGTTCCAAATATTAGACTTGGGAAAAAATAGAAGTATGTCTTCTGGCTGTGGAACCTAGTGTGATAAAGATTTTAATATAAGGGCTTTTTAAAGTCAGATCTTTTCCATTCTGTGTCTTTCTTTCCTTCTGTCTGCTTGATATGCTGTTAAATAGCTCCTGCTCTATTTCTGGCACTTAGGAACTTTATTTCTCTTTTCTTGTCCTTTTTCTTTCCATCTGTTTGCTGGTTTCATTGTTTCTTAGCTGCCGTTCCCCATCAGTATGTCCTTCAATCTGCAAATCCTCTCCCATATGTGCTCTTCCCTAGGCCTCCTGCCTTTTGATTTTTTCCAGATCTCATTTCCTTTTCACCTGATCTGGCTTTATTCAACTCTGCTCTTGTCTATCTTTCAGCCTGTCTCAGGCTTCCCTTTTTCCTTCTGTCCAGTTGTGAATCCATAAACTAAACAAGACTTTGGCAGAAGAAGTCAACAAATGTGGTGTTCAGACCAGAGCTTGACAGCTGGAAAAGGAAAAGGGGGATGCAAAAACCAAACTTTTGATTAGACTGGTGTGAATACTTTTTAATGAACAAAACATTCATTGGATGTAACCTCTTCTGCTTTCAAAGTTTCCTGCAACAGATTGAGACATTCTGTATTTTATGTAGTTAATATTATTTATGATTTTTATTTGAACATATTCCTGATATGTTTGTAACAGTTTATGCTAAGAACCATGCTTTGTACTGTCTTGGGCATTTGCAAGGATATAAAATGTTATTATTTGAATTTCTGGCTTGGGTGAATTACAGAATTAGGAATTGCGCAGATTGGAGACTTCATCAGTATAAAATTAAAAATTCATAATTATAGTTAGGAAATTGAAATTTAATTTAAGGTGTGATTTGAAGTTAGAATTTGTTTTTTCTAGAAAGATTTAAAGAACTGCCAAATATTATCACATCAAATGACATTTTAAGTCGGAACGGACCAAATGTCAGTTATTTTTGCCAAATTCCTCTAAAATTCCTGAACAAGTAATCTTACTAATTTGCAGACTGCCTGCTCTCTCTAAGTTTGGTACCTTGCATCTGTGCTAAGCAAAAAAAGAGCTTTAAGTATTTGACTGGGTTGAGTTTTGGGTTCTTTGCTGTGCTGCTTTACTGAGGAGGGATGTGGCACGTTTGCAGAGTGCCTGCATGGTGGGAGTGTCAGCACATTTACACGGGGTAGGGTCCATTAGGAGCACATGCACCTGGGATAGCAAACGTATTAAGACAGTGTTCCCCCAACCTGACAATATCAAAAATAGAGACAGGCTGAGTTTTGAATGGAAGACTAAAAGGCTAATCTGATAATTGCATACTCTGTCCACAACCCCCTGGTTAAAGAGTGTCCCCTTCACCTGAAATCACTTCAAAATGCCTGGTCTTGTTTTAAATAAGTAAAGTTAAAACCCTAACATTGTTTCTATGATAACAGCATTTTACTTACAGCTCCCAATTAAAAAATTAATTCCCCAGTCTGAAGGCGTCAGACTGGATTACATTCTTTGTTAAAGGAAAAAAAGAAAGAATCTTCTGTCTGGTGACCTTTATTTTGGCTGAAGGCTAATAGAAATAGACATCGAGCTCTAGAGAGAAAATTCTCCCAGGAAATGTGCATACTGATATTACTTTATTTACATTATTGTTTTCTAATTCAAATAAGAGTGCTGCTTTTGGGGCTATGTACATGATTTCCCTGCATGGCTTTGTAGCTGAAGCTCTTGCAGCCCCTGCCAGCAGCTGTGGCTTTGGTGGGTGTTGGGGCAGTTCTTTCTGCCTGTCTCTCATGGCAGCCCCTCGGAAGGGGCTGGGGCTGCTTCTCTTGCAGCTGCTTCCCCAGCACTCTCTGCTGGGCCTGTCCTGGATGGATGCTCTCAGCCTGATGTTTGAGTGTTGTTCTGTGCCACAGGGGTTTTATCCTGGGTTATATTGCCTGGGTTGCAGCCAGTGCTCTGTGCTGCTGAGTGCAGAGCAAAGGACACAGGGCAGGCTCAGAGCTCCTGAGCAGACACCGATGTGGTGGCAGGGACAGAGCCTCATCTCTGCAGAGCTGTGACAGAGAATAGGGAGACAGAGTTGCAGGAGATTGTTAGAAGCTGCTGGTCAGAGGGAAGCAAAGGAAGAGATCTGCCTGGAAGGACAAAGTGGATTAAGTGAATAAAGTGAATAAAGTCTTGTCTAAGGGTCCCCCCTATGGCGTATGTTTGGGTGTAGCCACATATGAGTTCACAGCCCTGCTCTGGTGCCCATTTTAACATGTGCAGGAAGATTCACACCTGAGTTTCACCCACCTGCATCGTAGAGGAGTTTGAGTGGAATAACAGCTAGATCAGATTTCTGAGATTTGCACAGGGAAGTGCTCCTCCTCATCAGTATTGATTCCCACCCTTGAGACAGAGGCTCTCCTCTGTTATAGCAATGCCATAGGAGTTCCCTCTTGGAGTGCCTGAGCACTCTACATTGTGCCATACCTTGCTGGCTTGTGAGCTCCTCTTGCCCATGTGCAGGTGAGCACTGTGTCTCACTTATCAGTGTTGCATCCAGGCACAGATAGTAAATGTTTTTTCACTGGATTGTGGGGTTTTTTTAAAATTTTTAAATTACACTTACAGCTCTGGGGTAGAGAAGCCCTGGCTGGGAAAGTTCATTTTCCTCTATTCTGAAGCAAAACCAAGAGAACTTTGATGTTTTTCTGTTTTGCAGGCTAACCCAGTGGCCTTACTCTTGAAGAAGAGGAGAGCACAATGAATCTTCTCTTTTGCATCTAGAATGAAAAGTGAGCACATGCCTTCTGACTGGCAGCACCAGTGCTTTCCTGGCTGATGATGCAGGGACACTGAGCTTGCTTTAAGGCAATTCAGTAATTTCCCTGGAACAGCATACCTTCAGGGATGGAAGATCTGCAATGAAATATACTTTGTCTAGAGAATGCTTTATTGCTCTCTGCCTAACAACAGCCCCTCACATGGAACTTGCCTGTAAGTGTGCTGTGTTGCATCCATTTACTTCAGTTTTTACTCCTGCGAAGGAGAAGAGGGGAAGATAAGAAGTACTGTTAGGAGTCTGGTATCTGTTACTATTTGTTATGAAGTTTCTGTCTGCTAGGACATTGTTTGCCCATCTTAACTGGTAATGTTCCTCAAAAACTCAAAAAAACTACCACAACAGTAATGAATCTTTGCTGATGGACATCAGATGTTTTTCTGGGGTTTAAAAGAGCCTAAAAGAAATCAAATTATTCAATCTTCAGAAAAGTTAACAGGTGTTCATATCAGAGAGGTAATGAAATATTGCCTCAGGTAGGGAAATAGTGCTGTAGTGCACCAGTAAATCAGAACACTCTTGTTCTGAGCTGAATGAACTTGCTTTCAGTAGTTCAGCATATCTTTGTTTATAAATCTAAATGCTATTGTGTTGTATTGTACTTTGCAGTGTAATAAATTGTAACATTCAACATTAACTGGTCAGGCTTCAGTGATAACAAAAGTTCAGCAGGCTGGTGGCACTCTGATCAATATTGCCTTCTATTTATAGTATTCTTACAAATTGAAGTTTTATTTAAATTAGACAATGCTGAGAAGCCCACAGTGGATCAATAAACTAAAATACAGTAACGGATTTTAATTCGTGGCTGATATGCTGCTAGTCTTTTGTCACATGCATCCTTAATGTCCCCTAAACAAAATCACATTTACATATCCTGTTGTCTGGTAAATCTGCAAGACTGCTTTAAAGAAGGAAGCTTGTGCTGTGCAATGAGCAGGAAAGATGCTGGATAGGAGGGGAAAAGGCCAGACACCTTCTGTTTGATTGGGGATTTTTGTGTGCTTGTTTTGTTGTTTTTTTATTCAATTAATCAGTTTAACCTGAACTATATTTGGTGTACACGATATAGATGGTGCTCGTGCTTGGATTCTACTCTGCTATTCACACCAACATTTCTCCAATGACAGCAGAACTGTTTTCCTGTTACTTCATCTCTGTTATGAGATTAGATTGTAGTTAATATGATCTATCTTGTTCTTAGGGGCCACCACCAGCTTTTGGAGTTTTACTGGGGATATGACAATCCAAAGACTACTGAACAATATTTTTAATACTTTTGCTTGAATTAAAATGTGAAGTTTTCTTGCAATTATTAGAATTTTATTTCTGTCAGCTCTATCTAATCATTAGGTGATAGCTCATATGTGAGCCACCAACAATATCTGAGCAATCAGCCCTGGGTGTGTGCATTGGCTGAAGACAAAGGAATTGATGTGTTCCTGCTGACACAAGAGGAATGGTCAAGAATCTTAATTATAAATTAATCATCATGGTCAGCTGGCACAACCAAAAAAGTCCCTCTAACACAATCCAAAATAAACTTGGAATAATGGTGTCAGAAAAATCATTACAGAGCTTTTACAATGCCACTGATTTATCCGAAGAAGAGTTTTGAGATGGGTGATTAATAGGGAGATTTGCCATTATACACTGTTAAATTTTAAACAAAGTCTAAATATTCTTAAAAGAATTCCCATTTTGTTCTTCCAATAGCAAGTATAGGTGCTTTAGAGCTGAGGGGATAGTTCAGTCTGACCTCCTTAGTGCTGCAGATAAAAGAAAGAGATGAAAAAATGCCATATATACACCATATGTCTAACAAGATTTGTAAGTGTATTCACCTGCCAAAAAGATCCAGCCCTTTTTTTTCCAACATAGTAACTCTAACTGGCAAAGCCTAGGCTAAGTGTCCCTCTCCCAACATCATGTCCTGACCCTTCACATGTCCTGCTGGTTTACACACAGCCGTGGTGGTCCTGTGCACTTGTTATGGGCACAGTAACAATCGATGCCCTTCTGCGTCGCTATTCCAAACTCCACTTTGGATCCCACTGCTACTTTTCTTACTTCCCACCAGATGTTTCAGACAAAGATTTAAAATACCTGCTCTTGAGAAGGCTGTGGCAGAAAGGTTTACAGAGAAAACAGTGAGATTAGTGGGAAATTAGAAAACAAAAGTTCAGTATTAACTAAATAAACCACGTCTTCCCTAACTGAGGTTAACTGTTCTATCTGCCATGTCTGGAGATAGACAAAGCATGGATGTTTGTGGCAGATGTATGAGGGAGTGTGTGAATCTCCCTTATGATGTCTGGATGTGGGAGGCACAGCAGGAGTGAGTGTCACAGGGATGTGGATGGTTAGAGGGGGTGATTGTAGGGGCTCCTTAAGGCACTAAAGAGGTATTTGGCTTTCTCTCATCGTCCATCTGGGAAGTGTGCACAATTACAAACTGGGGTAAGGGACATCCCAGGTGGGCATGAAGGGCACTGAAAAGCCTCCCAATTGTGGAAGGGTCTGAGCTAAAGAGAAAGTAACAGCAGAGGCGAATGTTTTACATTTCTCCCTGCTGATTCTTTTGTCTTTCGAGTTATCTTGCTCTCAGGGTCAGTAGTCTTTGCATACTGGCAGATGTTTGTGTCTTCTGAAGTTTTGCTTTCCCTCTGTCCTTGTGTTTCCCTACGAGTCTCTAAGCCTTTTCAAAAATATTTTTATTTTTCTCCCTTCTCTGCTGCCACCAGGTTATTCCCCCTTCTTCCACCTACTGCTGCGGCTGCTGCCTTCTCAGTGTGTGAAGTACCATTCGCATCAAATAAAGAAGGAAGTAGAGCAGGCTTTTAACTTCAGCTGTGGGCTCAGCTGGGGGGAACCGCTTTCTAGCAGCAGGAAACATTGTCTTCTTGTTCTGTAAGAATTTCTGAGGCTGGTTTTCCCAGATCAAAATGTAAAAGAGACTCCATTTCATCCAGAGATTATATTTATATATGTGAGTGTATGTAGATTCATATACACACACACACACAAATAATATATTTTCTTTAATCTTGACCTTCTCTCTTCTCAGATAGTCTTCCACCTCCACCTTAGCAGCAATGGGAATCTCCCTGAGAGACCTGAACCTATGGAGTGTAAAAACTGGAGAGAGATTATCTTTTGCCTTTTTCTGGTTTTTGTCATCGTTCTCCTTTTTGGTTGGATGACAGCACTGTGATCTAGAGAGAGAGTGAGACAAGCAAACCGGCTGTACTCTGCCCCATTTGGCAGAGAATACTAAGATCCCCTGAAATTAAAGTCAGTAGTTTTAATAGCATTTTTGAGACCTCATCTTGCATATTAGTACTTAGCCAGGTATTAGGTAATTTAGATAATAAATTCTCTTCAAAGTGACCCATCATCTTAGTATTTATTTTTTTCTAGAGGATGTAAGGCATAAAAGCAAGCTTTGTAGTTTTATATCTGTCAGCATGTCACATAAATATCTCAGTAACTACTGATCTTATCACCATAAAACTTCCATTTATACAGTTAGACATGTCATGTTGGTCAGTTGCACAAAAAGTTAAGTACATGCAATATTAAACTCCAACCCATGCCAGCTCCATTAGCCCACATCTTGAAGTTCTCTCTGAACACTATTAGAGAAGTGGGGGAGGAGCAGGAGGCAGCATAAGGCAGAATCAGACGAGGATGGACTCATGTTGAAAATTACTGAAATGATGAAAGAGTTTGCAGAGGGATGTTTGGAGTCCTTGCATTTCCCTGAAAATCAAAAGATCTGTTTTCTGTTTGATGAATGACTTTAATAGTCTTAATGACCTCATATAATTTATTTGATTGTATTGTTCATTTTTATTAGAAAATCAGCCTAGCAGCGTTTCAAGTTGTATCACCTTTGCATGTCAGAATTGAACTCTGATCTAAACTTGCCATCTTAAAACTTATATTATTTTTTTTGCCATTTTTATATTAAGAGTTAAATTTAAAAAATGCTGAAGTTACTTATTTTTTTTAGGATTCAGACTGGTTCCTAACAGACTTGGCAGGAATGTGTCTTTAAAAAGCAGTGTAAGCAATTATTCTTTTTCTAGAGTAAAGTTTGTTGGGAGTAAAAGTTTAGAAATTGTGCAATTTATTCATTTGATTTATGTTTTGAAAATTCCCATGAATACTTCAATTAATACTGTTTATTAGTCTTAAGCTCTGCTGCATTTTGTGTTTTATGCCCCTTGGAAATATATTTGTAGAAATATCTTACTTTGTAAGATTATGTGTGAGTCAAGGCATTGTTAGATTAGGTGAAGTTAAAGGACAGTTTTATAAAAACATGCATGCTTAATTGTCTGCCTAATTTTATCAAATTAATTAATTTTATGTATGAAGACTATAGGAAAAATGACTGAAAATATGTACCTTGGTCCTCTGTGAGATCTGGAAACTAAATTGGCTCCTTTCATGCACACATACTTCTTCAGATACTTGCAGAAAATTGCAGGTTAAGTAAGCATTAGGTGCCACACATATTTATCTGCTTAGGCCAAATTATTTGGCTTCTGGAATATATTAAGAAAGTACCTAACTTTGCATCTTGGTGCTTGTTTTTACATTTGTGTGAATTCGGCAGGGTAGCACATTATTTACTCTAAGAAATACAGAGCACATCCCTCATACTTATCTTTACAAAAATCCATGAGGCAGCATTTTTTTGGCAGCACTGATAGCAGAAAATCTTTCTGTTGTTAATGATACAAAATCGACTTTGCTGTGGTATTCCCTACAGAAAACAGTGCATTAAAAATAACGGTGGTTAAATTTGTGTGTGTTCAAGAGTGTTACAATGTGAGGGGTGAGTCCCATGTTCTGAAACGCTGAAACATTTGCAATGCTGAAAACATGCACCCTGTGTAAAAGCACGTAGCTTCCCTAATTTCAGTTAAACCACTTATGTGGAGTCTCCAATTTTTCATTTAAAAAGCTGTGTTTAATTTAAGGCTAGGTTGAGTGTGCTTGTCACTGAGTCCACTACTGGCAAGACTGGTCATTATAAAAATATTAAAACTAACCTTGATTTGCCAGGATCCCAAATGAAGAGGAATCAAGGAGAAATTTGAGTAGTGGCCTTTTTCCCTTCTCCTGAAGGAGACATTATCAACTCATTAGCTACAAGCCTGCACAGAGGCCCCAACTGTGACTCTTAAAGCAAGAAATACATTTCTTGTGGTTAAGATTGACTTTCAGCATGCCAGCTGTCCCTCTTTTGGAAGGATTGGCCTTATTTTTCAAGTAGAACATGTGCCATCTTGATTACCCAAACTCTTAATTCAATGCTGTTTTATGCTTTGTCTCCTCAAAATATCCCTTATATCCAGCTTTGATTGGTGGGTAGATGTACCAGTACTGATCAGCTTAATTACCAGTGTGAGGCAGCGCAATGCAAACATGAGGTAGCAGCACACCTTTCCCAGCATTCTGAGGTAATTAACCAAAAAATATTTCCCTGCCACCTGTCTAGCCTTGGAGAAAATCCAGTCTTCTTTCCTAGCTATGGGAAGGGGGGATCAGAGCAGAGTTTGGGTAGTAGGATGGTTATCCATGTGGGTTTTGTTCTTCTCAAAGTCGTCTGCAGTGGCTAAGTACAGAGGCTGAGGGTGCTACCCCCTGTCTTTCCCAACTCCCAGTAGTGTATCTGTAGCAAAAATATGTGAAGAATTAAGGTGAGCCATGTAGGAAACTGTGAGCGGTGATCTTTCGGGATTCATGAAGACTGGAACGCTGAATATACCTCTGGATGCATCAAGAACAAGCAACAACAAAGTTTGGAATTACTGCAGCCAGGTTAAAATTCCTCTTTTTTTTTCCTCAGTTGTTCAAGGCTTAAACTCAATTCAATAGCAATTAAGAGGCTAATTTTTTTGTGTGTTCAGGGCTCAAAGGAAATATGCTGTAATTCTTACCATGCCTGGGTGAAAACATATATAGTCTAGTTACATTCATTATCTACAGCAAATTAAATATAAAATCCCTCACTCCTCAGTGATTACATTGATATAGCATTCCAAACCAAATAAACAGTATAAAATACCCCAAAAACATAATGTGGATAAAACAATGTTGCTTTTGATTTTATTTTTAAATATGTTTGATTCTTATATTATACTAAAAAAAGCATATCACAAATTAAAAAGTGATGATAGCAGTTCTTGAATAACTTCTGGGTTCTGATGGATTGTAAAGTATGTAAGCTAATGGATGTAGTCATCCATCCATGAAGAAGACTTCTATGGTTAAAGCATCCCAGCTGATCTAAAATATTTTTCTAAGACACTGACATACCTTATGGTTTCAAGTGGTCTTTAACTGGTTTTGATTCAATGAATATTGTACAAAACAAATAACTTTGCCATTATACTAAAGTCTATTCCCATGTCATGTTTCCAGAAAACAACTCATGTTTGAGACAAGTTCAATTATCTGTTGATTTTTTTTATTTTTTTTTATGCTGGAATAGTTATTCTACCATGGCTCAGGAATAGCTAATGGAATTTCATTCAAGCCTCGTTTAAAAAACAAAACCCATACTTTTTGGCAGGATACAAGTGGGAAGAGATTTAGTCCACAAGATATATTTTATCCTGGCATGTAGGAGAACAGTTGGTGGAAAATGGTTTCCCCTGTAGCCAGTTAGAAACTTTAACTATCTGCCAGTGATTGCTGTGAATGTGGTGCATGACATATCATGCGAATTCACATAAATAAAAAGGGAAAAGCATCCAGTTCAGGACTGCCTCTATGGGAGGGTTGGGAAGAAATATATGATGAGAGGGAGAAAAGAGTTTTATAGTCAAAACCTCTAGGAGTGGGCCTCTGGAGCCCTGGCTGGGATACTGAGACCTTCTGCAGTAGTTGTTTTTGGATTACATTTATTACTTTGTCTGCCCTGAACTGAGGATAATGAGGAAGGTTAAAAGGCAAGTTTGTTGTTTGTGCTTACAGGCTCATTGTTCAGAATTGCATTAGTTATAACTGTGACACTATGATACAAACAGAATTTACAAAATCGGAAATTTTAAACTGTTGAAAAAAAAATTTAAAGTATCCATAGACTATGAAAATTTCTAAGGAAAATACTGTTACTGTTAAGCAGAATTTGAGTGTCTACAGTTTACCACTTCATTGACTTTATTTGGTCAGATATGAATTAGTGACTTATCCATGTTTCTTTAATCTTTTTAGCCAGTTGAAATTTCTGATGAATTTTGGAAGCTCAAGCAAACTTGATAAAAACATCTCACTCCCACTCACACTATTTAATTCGTACTTGATAAACTTGCTTTGCAGTACCTGTGGCTGTAACTGAGGTCAGAAATAGTGCCAGAATTACTAAGCTTAATGTTGAGACCTCAGGCATTTGTCTAGAAAGTGGAATTTTGGAAGCAGCATCCCCCACTTATTCAGTTTTAGCACAAATCCACACAATGAAACAGCATTAATGCATTTAATGTTTGCAGCCCTGACCGGGGTGCTTGCAGAGGTGGTGGTAGCTGGCCCACGGTGTGCTGGTGGTGTTGTGGCCATGGAAGGTTCTAAGGTTTCCTTGGCTGCTTTTCATGAAAATATGTGAAGCTTTAATGTAGTTTCATCTTGCACTCTCAGGCACCCCAAGGCTTCAGCTAAAGTGAGATGGGTGGGTGAAAGGTGTCCAAGTTCTCCTGTGCTGTGCAGGGCCCTGCATGAGGATCACGGGGAGCAATGGATCTGTGAGAACCAGGAGGCCGCTCTGGTGATTCTGGGGATAGCTACATTCAAGGGAGAAAAATCCCAACCTGGCAGGAGCTTGAACTTGTGTAAAAGAAAAAAGGCTCCTGCAGTGCTGATGTTTTCTGAAGAAATGTGTTGGAGAGCTGCGGGGAGCGGGGCCTCCCCCTCAAGTGGCAGCAGGCGAGGTGTACCCATGGAGCCGAGTGCCAGCCTGAGCCCCTGGGCAGTGCTGGGCATCCCTGGGCAGTGCTGGGCATCCCTGGGCAGTGCTGGGCATCCTTGGGCAGTGCTGGGCATCCCTGGGCAGTGCTGGGCATCCTTGGGCAGTGCTGGACATTCCTGGGCAGTGCTGGGCATCCTTGGGCAGTGCTGGGCATCCCTGGGCTGTGCTGGACATTCCTGGGCTGTGCTGGGCATTCCCGGGCAGTGCTGGGCATCCCTGGGCAGTGCTGGGCATCCCTGGCCAGTCCTGGATAACCCTGGGCCATGCTGGACATCCCTCGGGAGTGCTGGGCATCCCTGGGAAGTGCTGGGCATCCCTGGGCAGTGATGGGCATTCCTCAGCAGTTCTGGGCATCTCTGGGCAGTGCTGGGCATTTCTGGGCCATGTTGGGCATCCCTGGGCAGGGCTGGACATTCCTGGGCAGTGATGGGCATTCCTGGGCAGTCCAGGGCTGGGGATACAGAGGCAAAGGAGCAGGAGGCTCCTGAGGCTGTGGGGCCCAGCAGGTCTCCAGGTGTTCCATATTTCCCACAGCAACCCTCAACTGCTTGGCAGCATGAGAGCAGCAGTGAGGGACACCCAGCTTGTCAGTCTTTCCCTGAAGCAGGATGTCTGTGTTTCTCTGATCGAATGGTTTGGTTTATTGTTTGTTTTATTTTATTTTATTTTATTTTATTTTATTTTATTTTATTTTATTTTATTTTATTTTATTTTATTTTATTTTATTTTATTTTAATTATGAGATTTGTCGCTCAATCTATTGCAGATTTCTGCTCCAAAATAAGCAGCTCCAGGAGTTTCTTGGTGGTAACAGAAGCATTCTCACCTTCAGGAGGAGCAGCAAGCCCAGATTGGGTTTGGGCCTCACAGACTCACAGCAAGGCTGGAGCTGGAAAGGACCTAAAGATGATCCAGTTCCAGCCCCAGCTTCTCCAGGCTGCCCGTGTCGTGAGCACAGCAGCAGTGAGAGCAGGGGCTCCCTCACAGACCTCAACCTCAGAGGCACTTCATGGTTTGGTGTTCCTCCCATCACACAAAGAAACACTCAAATTCCTCTCCTTCGAGGCCATTGACTTCTGTGTGCCATGCCAGAAAAATTGTTGAGAAATAACTTTGAAAAATCGTCAGAAATAAGAATGTACTTTGTAATACTCTCAGTTCTTCAGTGATATTTGTTTAAACGTGTTACTTAAATTACTATCCATTTTTAGTTAAAATGACTACTGAGACCATTAATCATTATAAAAGCATTAATTAAATAAATATCTGATTTGCTGATTTTTCATGTTCACTACTTTGCGAGCATGTGGATTAGATGAAGAAAAAATTACTCCTATGTTTTCTAAATCCTTTTTGTTCTGCTTTTTTGTTTATCTGGCCCTTGTCCTGTGTCGAACTCTGAAATGTATTCCTGTGATATTGAAAAAATAAGCTCAGCAATTTTTAATTAGCTTTATGTCTTGCCCCAAAATGACTGTTCTGGATAAATTTTCTGACCCAGATTCAAATTTCAAGCATGGATTTCTGGCTTAGATAAGGAATAGTCAGTTTGGGATTTTCTTTGCCATATGACTTTTTTTGTTTTGTTTCATAACTGTGCTGGAGAATTTACATCTGGGATTCCATGTCTTTGTTTCAGTGTCTGTATTGGAAAAAAAAACGACTTATATTTATTCAAGATCCTGATGCAAATATGTTGAAGGGAAGTTAGCTTTTTTCCCTGTGGGAATTAATACTTTAATTCTTTGACTTGTTCTTGAGAGAAAGAGAGACCTTAGTGTTATATAATGAAATAATTCATGGTACAATTAATGTGATGTAGGAGAACAGCAACATGATATGCTGAATTTAAATAACTGAAACTGATCAAGAGGGACATCAAGATTAAATGCTCAATAGGATTGACGTAACAAATACAAGATGGCCACTGCACTTAAGTTAAAATACTGTCATCTGCTGATACATTCCAGGCAAATTTGTTGATGGACTAAACATTTTGATAGTCTTTCCATTATTTCTTTAAGCCATCAGCTTTTAATTTTCTCTTTCTGGTTAATATACTTGTGTATAATTTAAACAGAAAACTGTTCTGTTTCATCATAAAAGATTTGTCTGTTACTTTTGGTGTGTAAATCAAGTGGACAGCAAAACATTCTTGAACTTGTTTTTTGAGGCATTTGTTGACAACAACAGGAAAAGAGATCACAGAGACCGCCAATAAGTGTGGACATCAATTATTTTTTAATTGTATAGGAGTACAGTACACTAATTAAAACTAGTATATCTTGCAATGCCAAAGGCAAAATTAATTATTAATTTTTATTAATATTCAGAAGTAGCACAAGGAATACATTAAAAAAGATTTTGTGGCTGTGACTGAGATCTTGTTTTGCTTTATATTTTAGTAAAAATAGTATGTTAGCTAAATTTGAATAGTTAAATATGCATCCAAGAGATTATAGGCATTGAACAAGAATGTTCTCTTTAGACTAGTTGCCCAGTGACAGAATTTAAGAAGTAGGAAATATTCTTTAAAAATTCTGGGGCTTTGGTTTAGCTTGTTTACTGACAAGTATAAATACACGTTATCCTGCTGTTGTTATTGTAGATACTATAATTATTGAGTTGTTTATTTTAGTTATGATATCTTGTATTCAGTAAAATAATCGGTTTTCTACTTCTTCTAGAATCCAGCTCAGCAAATTAGATCTGTCCTGCTCTGACTTGACAAACCTGATGTGTTTCTGGACAAAGTTACTTCTCTTCTGTGAGCAAGTGATTTGTTTATTTATTTCTCCCATAGGTTAGGCTTCAGTCTGCTGTACATAACTCATTGGGAAACTGCCAATCTGGTTCAGATGTCTATCAGAAAGGAAGTTCTTTGAACTAAAAAAAACTGTTTCTTTCCCAACTGTTATAGACAAAATATTAATAGGCTTTTAATGCATCTTCTCAGGCAGGATAAGTTATGGAACGTACAATTTTAATTTTTGGAATTCACAAAATTTTATAAAAAAACCTTCCGAAGTAAGGTGTACTTAACTTTATTGAAGTGAGCATGGCAAAAATACAAGAGAAAAAACGGTGATTGTTGTGAAACTTTGTAAAAGGACAATTTGTATCTGGTATTGTTTTGAAAGTTATGTCCAACTGTAATAGGAGTGGTGTATTAGAAATCTTATTGAAGTGGTTACACACTGTTGTGAAATTTTTCTAGACTAATGAGATGGATTATTTAGGATCAGACAGGAAAAGTTTTAGTTGGTTGGTTTTCGGTTTTGTTTTGTTGTTTTCTCTTTTACTGGACCTGGAAATATTTCCCTTTCTCTGAGGCTTCCATAGAAGCATATTGAGCTCTTCATCTCACCTTTCAGTGTTAATTATAAAAAATCCTGTAGTCATTCATGTACTCCATAGTAATATGGACATAGTATTTCTTTAACAAAAATCTAAGATAAATATCTCCCATATTCATATGCACTTTAGTGGTGTGGAGCTGCAATTCACAATTAACTTTCATTTCACTCAAACACCTTGATCTCCTATTATAGCAATACATAAAATATGATTTTGGCTTAGAAACTGGCTTGTACAAGTTTGATTGTTAAAAATACCCAGAGCTTTCCTGTTATTCTGTTATAACAAATCAAAGTGCCAAAACCCTCAGTTTTCCAATATTCTCTTTGTGTGTTTCATGTAAGTGTAGATGCTGTTCTTGTTCTCTTCTAAAATCAGCTGGTTACCTCTGAAAAGTTAAACTGTGCCCTCCCCTTGAGCTGCAATTTTGGTAACAAAAGCAGTGGTGATAATGTTCAGCTTAAGTCTACCGCCAGGTCTCTATTGCCTGTGGATTCCTGCCTCTTCAGTGCTCTGTCCAAAACCTGGAAAATGTTTCAAATTCCCATACATCTGTGCTGGTGTACGTGCATGCATGTCACAGACTAGTGAAGAGGAGGAAGCCACTAATTCACTTTGCTGTCTTCCCAGAGGAATCAGCATATGTGGGAAGAGTGGGTTCTTGAAGGCAAACACTGTTCTTCATTCTACTTTGAAGTGCTTGCCTTACCAGCTTGTCAGTAAAAATTGACAAGATACAACTCACTTCTGAAAAGATAAATAAAAACTTTTCAAGAAGTTGCCTATCACTATTCTGGATAAATAGCTCTCAGAACTGCTCTTGGTAGTTCTTCTGCTCCCTGTCCTGAATGTATTGCTCTCTCAAGTGAGTGCTGTGGTTGTCCAGGAAAACCAGAGAACACCTTATGGAATAACATCAAAGGGAGGCACTTGACAAAGACAAGCAATTTAGATGCTCAGTTCTGGGAATGTATTGACTGAAGATGAAAGCTCTTTAGGGAAGAGACTTTGTCTTCTATTTATATAGAATCTTGCATAATTTAACAAATGTTGGGGACACTATTAATCTCATCCAACTTTAGATGTCTACAGTGTAGCTGTCAATCTTAAGAGAAGATCAATTGCACTCTAAAAGTGTCTGTTTCTCTCCACTGACTATAAAGGGAGCCCTCACAAGTAGCTCAGGTGCAGATGGCTTCATCTATATTTGGGCAGATGAATCCTGCTCTAAAATGCTTTCTAATGTGACAAAATAATAGTAATTGATATTTAAAAAAAATCCTTGGGAATGTGTTTCATTCTTAGAGCAGCTCAGAAAATGAATGGCAGCTGCTGGTTTTGGTTAGTACTACATTCAACAGCGAAGTGCTCGGGGTTGGTAACATATCCACAGCAGCATCAATCCATTCATAGCTTCTTGAAATGTTAGTTCAGGATATAAATATGAAGTAATTTGCTTCGTCAGTGCAAAAGAATAAAGCTGAACACCTGAGTTGTCAATACCATAATAGTAGTTCAATAGGAAATGCTGTCTCCAATTGAAAAGACAAAACAGTATAATTAAAATCCTTATGGGAATTGCAGCAAAAACTTTCCTATACTGCTGTTACTGAATCCTCTGGATCAGCTGATACTCTTTTTGAACATCTCAAAAACTGTTTACTGGTATTTTTTGGAGTGGAAATGCTGTTTTGAAATATGAAAGAACGTCATGTTCTTCTACAGCAGCACCTGTGTCTTATTAGTGGTAAGTCACTGTGCTTAAAAGTTGGCCATGAGGAATCTACAAGACAGTGAATCAGCCATCTGCTCAGCAGGAGTGTTTTAGCCAGCCTAGATAGACTGATATTGCTCTTTCATACAGTGGGCATAAAATTCATGGCTGCAGCTGACCTCCATTAGAATGCAGTCCATTCAAGGTAAATATATGACAAGCTATTCCTAAAGCTGCTTTAATTGCTATGTGGGAAAGTAATACAAGAACATCCGGAGGAGCATCCTATGATAGATATATGGACCTGTGCTTAACTGAATTATTGTAATCTCAATACACATTGAGCAACATTCCAGGCAGCCAGTTTTGTCTTGCTCACCCATAATGAAAATTGTAGGAGAGACATAAAAATTCATGTATAAGAAACAGGGGAAAAAATTACTGATCTGTGAGGCTAAAGAGATTTAGTGTTAGCTGGCATGGAGTACCTGGATGCCAAAATAACCAAGTCTAGATTCAGACTTACAAAACATGTACCTCACCAATTTCCCTAAAAACTGTGTTGTGAAAAACTGGAGGACTGAATTATTAAATATTTAAATTATGTGTGTCTGAGAAAAATTAACAAGTGATATCACACAGCACTAGGTATCTGTAGTATGTATGATGCCACCCATATTTCTCATACTTCTGTTTTTAATTATTTCTGCCATGAATAGCTTTTCAATTGAATTCTTCATTTCTACAGAATGCCTTTTATGAAGGAACGAATAGGAAGTTAAAATAGACTTACTATTCCAATTCTCCCATGATCATCAAACCCTTAAACCAGCTCTAAAGAAAAACCAACCCTGTTTGTTTTAAGAAATAAAGTCAGCATGTTTAGGTTTTTGAGAAATTCTAATACTGAATACAGTTCTGTATAAAGATTCTCTGTGCTTGTGTGGGAAAACATCAGAAATGTAAAAGGTGTCCTTTCCAACTCCTACTGGATTTTTTTCATTTGAAGATGTATTTATCATGCCATCCAAGTGGGATGATCTCTTCACAGCTGATTAATGTGAAGAAAAGTATCAGTACCGGTTAGATTTTCTTCAGAAATGCTCTGCTCTTTGCTCAGGGAATATCTGGAAATAGAAAGAAAAGGAAGGTGTTACGGAGGACTTAAGATCAAATATGCCTTTGATACAGAGGTAACTGTATCCAGTTTTTATCCTCTCTGCCTTAAGTTGCTTTCAGGTTCCTTGTACCAAGTGGTGCTTGGAGTAATTTCTATCTGCAGTATGAGGGAATATTGCTGTAATTTAACCATTTATAAAAGTTGAGTTAAAAAAAAATATAAATCCTTATTCTACACTCGTGGACAACCTTGTCATGAGCTATGTCATTCTTTCTGACTTTAAAATGAAATTCAACTTTTTAATACCTGTCCTGCCAATACTGTTTTAGCACAGCCTTCATCTAGGTATATGTGTTCCTGCATAACTAACTGCTTGTTTTTAAAACAAACAAATAAACAAAAAATACCTGACAAACTTTTTATTTTTAAGTTATGTATATTCCTGTTTAAGTGCAGATACAAAACTGCTAAGGTAGGGCAAGATGGATTATATCCATTCTTTGCACCTTCTGCACATCTGTGTACAAGCAATTACATTGAGGCAGCCCAGGAATTAGTTAAGGGCACAATCACAGAGACAGGATGAAGAAAAGAACCAGCTCAACTATCAAGTTGTGCCTGTGTTGCTGGCATTCACATTTACATACATGAAATGAACACATTCATTTGGGAGTCACAAAAAACCCCCTGAGTCAAATGGCATTTTGCAGATTTTTCTTCAGAGCAGAAATGCCACTTTAATTGAAGGCAACCAGTGAAATAAATGCTGTATTTTCAAGAGACATCACGGAGAGCAAAGGTTGTGAACAAAGCAGTAACAGCTACAATGAGCCACCAGAAGTAATAGCGAAAACTGTCTTCTATAGCATATGCACAGTTCAGGCCTTTTCTTCACACCTCAGAATGCAACAAGAATATCCATCAAACTCAATCTGTTGCTCTACCAGTGGAGATGTATTTCAAATAGAGAGTGCAGGCAGTTACCTGGGAAGATCATCTCTTCTGTAAACAACTGAGATCTATGGGTAGCTCTGGTGTAAACTCCTTGTTTTCTCTTGAACTGCTCACCAACCAGCCAGAGCTACAAGCAGGGGGCCTCTGTGTTGGAATACTGATTTTTGATGAGCCCTTCCTTTTAAAATATCTATCAATTTGGATAGCTAACTTCTAAATTTATAATCAATGTATAATCAGCTTCACTAATTTAAATGACTGAAACCTGAGCTGTCCAGCAAAACTGTATGAT
This sequence comes from Acridotheres tristis, assembly GCA_037013685.1. Classification (NCBI taxonomy): domain Eukaryota; kingdom Metazoa; phylum Chordata; class Aves; order Passeriformes; family Sturnidae; genus Acridotheres; species Acridotheres tristis. The sequence goes on from CM072898.1 coordinate 5,249,805, forward strand.
GTCTGAGTTTGCATTATGGATGTTTTATTTTTGTCCTTAATTTCCTCTTTTACATCTGAACCTTGGTGAACAGCTCTTGCCTATGTATGTGAATGGCAAGAATCACAGAATTAAATCTGTGTTTCTTTATGCCCTGGAAGGTTGTCTGTCTTCTTTACTGACTTGATCAAATGTCAAAAGACAGTACTTGAGAATTTCCCAACTTGAGTTCAGATCCCACTTGACCTATGATTTTCTGGGTGTAGACAAAATGTGCCAGCTGATCTTTCTGTGAAAAATTCAAGATATTGTTAGAAATGGTGTCTTAAATACATTCCAATGTAAATTTAATTCTGTACATAGCAGTGATCTTGAAAAATTTCTTAATTGCTTTGACTTCTGATAACATGCAAACATTGTCACTAGAAATGGCATATGCTATATTTTGAGTAGAAAAAAAGTGTCTCCTTTCTTTGCACATGTTTTTGTGCTGCTAATCATGGGCTTTTTAAAAGCTCAACTTGTTCTTATGTAAGACTGCTACTTCAGGATTTGTTAGATTTGAGTTCATGAGTAATTTTTAGATGCTGCTGATACTTTTTTTTATTGCATGGGGAGAAAGCTAAGAATGTAGAGGAATTTTACTTTTTTCAGGTTTTGTAATTAATTGAAGTATTAATAATTTCTAAGTGAGAATTCACACTATTATCTTGAATTCTAAAACTGTTACACTGAAATTTCATGGAAGCCAGTACATTAGTACTCTGTCAAACTTAGCAAGCACATAAATCATTGAGACTATGTTCTCTCATTCTCATCTTAATCAAGAGTAAGTTCCCTTTCATAATCTCTAGTCTACAATAATAAACTAAAAAGCAGATCATTAGAAGAATTAGAATTCTAGTGGCAAACAAACGAGCTCTCATTATTGTTTGCATGTGAAGTAAAGCTCTCAAATCATAATTCACTTAAAAGTCTTCAGATTTAAACAGGATATCACGATGTTTTCATGAACAAGAGAACAAACTAAGCCTGACCTCTCAGGCATAGCATCTTTATCTTTTCTGTTCACCACACCATGGCTGGGCAGGGTCTGCGAGTAGATGGGAGCTGACTGGCCAGCTGACTTCTGCTAAATGGAAGAAAGTATTGTGTCTGCCTTTTCTACACCTAGTAGAGATGCTATAGAGGTCTTTCTTCATACAGCTAATTTTCATGAAATCTGTATTGCTATAATTACCTCTAATTATGCTGTGTCACATAGGGCAATGAATCCAAAAGTGATTAGGGAGAAAGGGAAGGTTGGGCAGTTAACATAGGCTATAATTTTATTCAGTTTTCATCTTCAGAATTGCTTCTTTCTTCCTTCTCACTTTACCTCTTTCAACACACTACCAGTTTTCCAGCTATGTTTATGTTTCTATTCTTAATGGTCTTTTTTATCCTATGTACCATTTTCAACACTTTTTGTGTTCAGAAGGTCCCATCCCATATTTGGATTCCTGATCCTCCTAATCCTCCAGCTTAATGATCCTAAACCTCTTTTGTTGTTTTAACAAGCCATGAAATACTAAATTGCTTTTTTCTTAGCTTTTTCGTTCCTCTGCATTTAATTATTTAAAAATAATCTCTCCCCATCTTTGCTGTCATTCTTCTTCAGAACAGTTTCCTGCCAGCAGTACTCTAATAGGCACTGCTCTGGTCATACAGGTTGGACTATGGCATTAGTGAAAAAGTGCTCCCATTGCGAGATGCAGTCATACAACAGGAATTTGTCTTCTCCCTGGCTGATCTGATCCAAACTTCCTGTGTTTACTGTGCTACAGCTGCACCTTTTGGTCCAAGAAGGGTGACTATGAAGAATAAGATGAGGTACACTATTGCTCTGCATACTTTACAAATGTTAGGGCTTGACCAGAGGAAGATTTACTGAATCTCTTCATCCTTTTCTCATCTTGTGAATCCTCTGATACTGCCTGTCCTCATTTCCACTGTGTGAGAGGGCTGTGACTGAAAAGTGTTTCTTTTATGAAATATTCTTGTCTAGGACTGAGATGTTTTAATGTCCCTCTTGCCAGGAGCAAGGAATTGTTGGGTGGCCTTGCTCTTCAGCTTTCAGAAAAGAAGGGAATGTTGGAGCTAAGGAGTTTGAGAAAGGTGCTCTAAACCACAGAAATTCTTGGCCTAAATGTACAAACTTCTTATTGTCAAGTATAAACAAGCTGCATTGCCTTGCAATGAGAGTGTGCTGATGATCATGTAGTCCTGCATATAATGACATTCCTAGGGCAGCCTGGTCCATTAGGAGAATTAAAACACAAAAAACACAACAAACAACAGGAAGCATTTACATACAAGCCAGCACATATTAGTCAAGATGTATTCAGAATACATAACAGATCCCAGTTTACTGGAGTCAGCATAGAGCAGTGAAAATTCACTCCTAGGTACTATTTTCACACAGCCCCTTTGTTATAGCAGCCAGTTCAGGCTGGGCACAAGACTTGTCATAGCCACAGCCCCCCTGACTGGGGTGGGGGCATCTGGAATGCTTCAGATTTGTTCAGATTTAATACATCCATTGACCCTCTTACAGCTATCATTTGGTGCAAAATACTTCAAGAAAAGGAATGTAAACACAGACTGTTCTGGTCATGTTCTGCTTCAAAGTACCCGAGGAACAGAGGCCACTCCCATAGCATCAGCCTGTATCTGTGGAAAAAAATATGGACATAAAATTGGGGATCCTTGTTCATACCTGGATAAAGAATTCTACCTCTGGTTTGGTAAATGCAGTGCTAAAAGCTACAAAATAATATAGACTGTATCTTTCCCTACAAGATTCAAGGAAAAATGAAGTAAGAAAGAAAATAAAAAGCCTTCTGACCCTCATCTGTTATCTGTGGCACCTTTTCCAGGCCTAGCATCCAGCAGCTCCTCTTTGTCGCCAGAGATACTTGCTATTCACAACAGGGCAATTTTTCTGCCATGATTCTCCAGTCCTGGCAACAGAGAAAAAGGAGAATAAAACAGGTTAGAAAGGGTCTAGTGGAGTCCAGAGTGGTGTCAGGTTGCTGTTCATAGTTTCAGTTATCTGACCATTCTCTCCCAGTGAATCTGCATGTCTGGGTGCCAAAGGAAGAAAACACAACTCCCTGAGCTTCAAAATGTCCCCCTTGTTCCCTCTGAGTAAGTTGTTAGAATTCCTGTTTTGGTGTCTTAGGTCACTATAAAAGGTCCAAAAAACCAGATCCACATCTTGCCTTCTTTTGAATATTTCTTAAAGTAAAAGAGAATGATGCTGGGGGAAGGGGGGTATCACCAGGAAATGTTATGGATCAAGTCTGGTTATTTTGTGAGCCTAGGGCGATTTTGGATGTTGGGCTGCCCAAGCAGAGACCATCAGAGGACATGTAAGGATTCCTAGACTGTCTTGAGGCCTCCTAATGATCCTTCCACCACTGGTGATGCTTCAGACCTCTGTGGATAAGAAATATGCACTGCCGAGGGATTTTTTTCCTTTAGCAAGTTATGACAATGTACATGCAAGACCTTTTACAGCTTCCAGGAAGAATGGGGAGGAAGTAACTATCTAAATTGAGGAAAAACTGCAGTAGCTGAAAGTAGAGCATTTAAACTGATAGTGAGGAATGGAGTGCATTGTGAGCAGGAAAGAAAGGATCTCCCATTTGATGATTAGTGACAAATTTGTGTGAGTTGGCAATTCTTTGAAAATGAAATTTATTAAACTTGAAATAAAATGTTCACTCCTGAATGAACATCTCCTTTTGTGAGGTTCTAAGATTTTGCTCATGGGCTTTCTTACTGCTATTCTCTTGTTTGAATGAATGTACCCTTAAGGCCAAAATCCATATTGCTGAGTTATTATGAAATACAGACTTTGTCTCCATGTGCTTCTAGACTTAACATAGCTCAACAAATGACACCTGTGTGGTAATTTTGAAGAGACAGGCTGAGGAAAGACAGAAAGAGGAGAAAGGTATAGCTGGTGAGCTGATGTTGTGATCATTTGAAGGCTCTGCAGCATTCTGTGTATTCCAGTACGTGTGCACCTGTAGATGTTTTTTGTTCCTGCTATTATCTAAGTTGATATGGATAGCAATAGGAGTTTACTTACAATCTTAGGGATTGTATGTACTTAAGCACTTTGACCAACAGATTTTACGTGTGTTTTTAAAATCTGTTAAGGAGAAATGTGATTAGGAAAAAGCAAATTTTCTCACATGGTGAATTTTTTAATCCTAAAGGTTAAGTTCAAGCTTTCTCAGCATATTGACGCGAGGAATTACCCATTAATTAAATAACATGAGTCATATTCTACCATTGATTTTTTTTAATATATTTCTTGCTGTTTGATTTTAATTAATGGGAGTTCTGTACATAGAGGATTCCAGAAAAGGTCCAGTGTTTAGAATCGGAACTATAAAGTAAAACATGAATATGGTTGTGTAGTTTGCTAATTGCAGTAACGACTGCCATCAGAGCCTCCCACACTGTCTGTGCTCAGGCAAGATTGCCATATGTCACAGGAAGCCTTGCCTGAGCAAGGACAATCAACCTCAGAGATGATTCACTGTTATTAAAATGAAACACAGCTTTTAATGTCTTTGGAGAGTACTGTAAAACTTGAAGGTAGGACAAACTAAGGTGTACTTACCTTCAAATTCAACCTGTATTTTAATCAATAGGTTTGGCATTTTCATGGAGGACTGCAACTTCAGAGAAGTTAAAAGAAGGCTCTTGCTCATGGGCTTGATGCACTAAGCTTTGCTAATTTCTCACTGCTGAGGCAGGTAAATGTATTTAAAATAATGTCTGCAGCCCTGGACCAGAAACAGGGCTGCACTCTGCTACATATAATTTCAATGTAAATAAGGCAGTGTTCTCTCCAGAGATCACACAGTCTAAAATAGTCAGTGCTGAGTGTTTGTCTATGTGTGGAGGCTTTTCCATGAGACAGAACTGTGCAGTATGGTTCTTTTCATAACACAATGAACTCTGCTGCTCAGAGAAAGCACCTTCCATGGTCAGGAATCAGGAAAGAGAATTTAGATTGGCAGGGTAACAAGTAGGCATAGTCAATCTACAGTGCTTAAAAATGTATACTCGAAAGGAAGTTCAGAGCTGCTGCTTTGGTTATTTCATTGTATTCTTCCTGCTCCATTCTGCAGTTCTTTATCTGGATATGCAGAGCAGTTGACCTTATTAGAAAACAAGAACAGCATATTTTATGGCATCAAGAAGCCATGGAGACCAAAATCAGAGATGCCATCTCCCAGAAAACTGTGATCCTCCCAGAATGACTCCTTGGCTGGCTCCTGGTATATGCGAGGAACAGCCTCCAGTGAGCCAGCCTGTGGGACGAGTCATTTAACTCACTCTGACCAACCTTCTGTCTTAAAAAGGATCAGGATTGCTGGGCTGTATCTGCCACAGTGGCTGCTTTTCTTTTTTTTTTTCTTTCCCTTGTTCTGTTTGTCTTGCAGGATCAAGTCCTAGTTGCATAATTACGCTTTCCAGAATTAAACAGATAAATTTGTCTTAAAGAGATAATGTTAACATTGGCTGCAGCATCAGGTTCTTAATAAATTGAAGGACATCAAAAGTGATGTTTTTTCTAAACATTAGTTTCTACGATTGTAATTTTTAAAATGAATTTTCAAAACAGACTGTACGTTCAGCTGAAAGTCAGCAGCTTCCCTCTGCAAAGCCTGGTTCCCTCTGTTTCTGCATGCTGCAAACATGCACGTTACAAGCTGTGGATAAATTTTCTTCCAGCCCGTGACACAGCATGCTCTCCATATCTTTGTATTGCTCTCCTCAGTATATTTGGGATTAACTTACACCACAAACATATCCCACTGAATCACAGAATCTTCTGTGTAGGATTTGTTCTGGGATGGCATCATGAAATACAGTGACCACGTAAGGCAGAAGCAACAATTAAAATTGATGTCATCCATTTAAATATAAATGATTTTAATAAGATTTACTTTGAAAGTGTAATATGACTGACAACCAGTGATTATTTTAAATAACTTCTGAAGCTAACAGCAGTGGACACTCTGTGTGTGTATGCAGGGGTCTTTTGTAATGCTTGGGGCTTGCTTAGCTGACACCCCAAATCAGGGAGCATTTTTTTTTCAAACTAATTTTTATTGTCATCCAGTTTATTCTTTTTCTCATGCTATGTGTCCCTTGTATCAATTTTAGACTAAAGTAGTGCAAAAACAAAAAAGGTAATGGCACTTTCCACAGTATTTCAAAAGGTTTTTAAGTGGAAAAAGGTATTTAGTATTTTTAATAAGCATCTTCAATACTATTGAGTTGGTTTCTTTGTTCATATCACAAGATTAATTATGCTGTCAAGCACTTTCAAGGCCTGCTTAACAAAGATTCAGTGATATAATGGTTTGCTTCGCATTGCCTTTTTTCTGCATAGCAATCACAATCAGCATTAGACAATTTAAAACCCTTTCACAAGCCGGAAGTTCTGAAGAGCCTTTTAATCAACAAAAGTAATTTTGCAAACAACTAGATACAGCGTTTTTCATATTAACTAACTTGTATTAAACTCTGCTATGTGCTTGAATCTCTGGTTCTGGTAATGGATTATTCAGATTTGCAAGAGACTAAAAGTGGGGAACACAATTAGCACAATATGCAGTTTGTACCCCATGAAAATTGTAATCTCATGCCATTCTCCAGCTTAATATAAGCATTGTATTAGAACTTCGCTGCAGTTCCATATATTTTAATTTTCTCTTAATATGTTGTCCTTGTATAATTACTTATTTTTCTTAAATGCCTGGAAATGTAATCCTTGTTCTAAGGGAGACCACTATTTCTATAGGACAGGTTAGAAATCAAATCCTAATACATGACAAGATTCTGAAATTCAAGTTACAGTAGGAAAATCTGTTTAGAAACACTTGCCTTCTAAAATCATCGAGCTCAAGAATGTTTTATTCAGTAATTTTATTGCCATATAGCATTGTAAGAAATCCCACATGATTTAAAAACACTTATTTGATGGAGAGATTGTAAAAGCAAAAACACACTATGATGACTTTTTTTTTTTTGTCAAGCACATATATGAATGAAACTAACCTGTTAATGACACCTTTAAAACACTCTTTTTTTTTTTTTTTTTTTTTTTCCCCTAAACTGCTAGAAGCATTAATTTGTACCGTTGCTGCATGTGGTAATTAGCAACTTCAGCAGTGATTTTCTCTGCCCTAAACCTTTCGTGTTTGACACTATTCCAACCCAGGAGAGGAGTGACCCTGGGATACAGTGCTACAGGACAAGTGGAGCAAATCCTGTCACAAGAAATAACAGGGTCAGAAGACATTGCTAATGAAGTCATAGCAACTGGTTTAAAGAGCCAATCAGAGAAGCCAACAATCTGTAAATGAGGATATAATTAGCAGAAAAAATAACATGCTTTGGTTGGATTCTAGGGGAGCCAGTAATGAAGGCAATGACTAGATATTGAGAGAGATTCCAAAAGATTAGAGCAAACATTGTGCAACAAAGAATACTTAATTAGCAAAAAAGTGAATATGCCTTAATTAGAAGAAAAATGTATGATTGAAAGACATGGAGCAGGATTTTAATATGAAAATAATAATGACTATTAGCCCAAATCTCCAGGTTGAAAAAAAAAGTCCTATCTTCACTTTTTTTTTGCCTTTACCATTTTGATAAATGGTCACGAAGAAGATGGACTGTAAATTCACGTCATGGCTGGGACATTAATACTATTAAAACAGACAATTTTGAGACAGTAATTTAATGGGTTTCCACCCAATTTACACATTTACTACCCCTAACACAGCACTGCAGACAAAGCAGCGCTGTGTCTTTTGGCTGGCCTTAATGTTCCTCTGGTGTGAGGAAATAATTATGAAAAGAATTTCAGGTGGCATGTGAGCTAATGCTTGGTCCAGATATCTGCTAATAGGAAGGAACCCTGGGTGGTTCTTCAAACACAAAAAGAACCAATGGTGCTGAGGCCTTGATTGTGTGTGCACATCTACTACACTGCTGCAACTTGCATTTATTTGTTGCTGTTTGATTGATTTTCTATGAATTTTTGTTTTATTTTTTGTTTTGTTTTAGGTTTTTTTGTTGTTTTTTTTTTTAATTTTTGGGGTCTTTTTGGGTTTTTTTTGTTTGTTTGTTTTTTAAGTAGGGACTGATCCAAAATTCATTAAATGCAAAGAAAATTCTTCCAATAGGTTCACAGGCTTCTAGATCAGACTTAGAGTGAGGAGAAATCCTGGAAATTTTATTAGTAAAAATTAAACATGTTATTATCCTGAACATAATAGACCCAAATAGAAGAATCCCATAATGGATTGTGCCAGTACAGTATATGCACAGTATTTATGGCTAGCAGTGATGAAAAGTATAATGTTCTACTGCTTATCATTTTATTACAATAGGAAAATCAAGACTCTAACTTGTTAATAATTTTTCACCTTTATAGACATCTAAATGATATTATATTTCCTCTCTTTTTTCTTTTTACAAAATGGTTCTAGGATATTGATTGTAATTTATTTTTACTCATGATATTTAATTGTCATAATTAGCAATCCATGTCTCATTCTCTATCTTAAAAATATCCTGTCAATTTTATAGCATATTTATAGATTAATTTAAATGTATAATTTAATTTATTACTGCATACCTTTGGTTTGTCTGTAACATTAAAATACTTATGGTACAGAATATTTTAATTAAAACTATTCATCAAATGAAGTCCAGGTAGCATCCTTATCCTTGTTTGCAGTAGGGGGTTCTGGCAGTGAAAGCAAGCAAAATAATGGGTCAATTAAAAAAAAATCTAAATATAGCTTTTTCAGAGATCTGATTGCTTAACTCAAGGTTAAAAAATAAAAGGAAAGAAAAAACAAATAAAGAAAAATGTGTTTGTCAGTGGATTCCACATATTAAATTATGATTATTTCTTTCCTCTTGCAGGCATAAAATCTACTAATGTCATGGCCAAAGCAGAAGTAAAACTATACAAGACATGGGCTTGAATTTTCATGTGTGACATATCTCAATTGGACAGTGTCTGCAGGAAATTGGGATATTGTTTTCAGAGGGTTCTTCTTGTGAAAGGAGCTGTACTATTAATTTTTCCTAACACTGAGAAATTCACCCTCCATTTATGAGAATCAAACTATTTACTCTTTTGGGTCAAGTGTTTCTTCATATTTAAAAGAGGAAAACTTTTAATATTTCTAATAAAGTAAGAGTTATTAGTTTGCTGTGCTAGGGAAAAAAATACAGCATAACAGTGTGATGAAAGTCCCACCTCCAGCCTAACTGAATCAAGGTTTTACTGCAGCTCTCAGTTGACAGTAGGTCTACCATTCTTTTGCCATGTATGCTATTAATTCACTTTCTAGAACTGTCAGGTACTCAGAAAGTAAGAGAAATATACTAAAAATATCAATGTATTTCTCTTCTTCCTTTTGCTAATGTATCTCCACGGATGCTATTTTAAATTAAGCAATGAAGTAGTGTTGAAAGTTCTGACTGGCTCTGATAACAAAATAGATTTAAAAAATTAACCAGTTAAACAAGAAAAATAAGAAGAAATAGAATCAGCTGACAACTTAATTGTTCAGCTTGTATGCAAATATTCTGACAATAATTTGCCAATGCTTTTGAATATAAGTTTAGAAACACATAATTATAACATTAATTGTTTCTTCTGCTTTAATTCTAGGTTTCTGTCACAAAATAGAAGGCTTAACTGTAATTCATGAGGAAATATAAAAAGTATATTCATTTCGTATTCAATTAGCTTTAAGCATATTCCAGTGCAGTGCAGTATTACAATAATTATTTATGTTAATCTACAGAGGAAGATACAGTACGTTGGCATAATAAATTGTCTTTATGCTGTGCAGCAATGCCTTTTGAATCACCTTCTGTACTCACAAACAAGAGCATCTACCTGAATGGAGTAGTTGTCAGATTGTAGGATAAAGACAATGAATTAGTGGCATGTAGGGAAGATAGAGCCCTACAAAATCCACCCTTCATATCAATATCTAGTTTTTAAACTATGTTATAATACAATTGAATGTCTGAGTGTGAGTCTGAAGTGAGAAGAGAGGACATGATGCTGGAAGGCTGGATTGGAATTTGGCCTGGATTTCTTATTCTTATTCCAGCTCTGAATGCTAAATGAATCACTGAGATTTATATGAAGGTGAAAACTGCACAACATCTTCATCAAGGAAAAATAGGGTTACAATTCAATAAATTGTGTGGTAATACTTTATTGACTAATGAATACAGAGCTCCTTCTAACTGCAGTATTTTACTTTTGGGGACTGTAACAGCATCACAATTATATTACTGGTATTTGCTAAGAATATGTCTGTCTTCTGTCCTGATCTAAAAACATGCTTTGAAAAAGGAAGTGAAAGAAGACCCAGAGAGCAGGTTATGCACCATCCCAGAGTCTTGTGGGGAAATAAGCCATGCACAGATAATAACAGTGCAAACAAGTTGATGCTGCTATTTTTAAACAAGCTGTTATTATTGACTAGCAGAGGTTGCTGGAGGTGGGATACTGTTAATGACAAAAGCTCTGGAGCAGTAGAATTGCTACTAAACCATGTGCTAGAGAACCTGATAATGAGAAACACCTAAGTGCAGAATTAAATGATCCTCTAAAATAATTTCTGCTACATACTTGATAAGGAGTCATAGTATCCTAAGCAGACCCGTTTTCAGAAATCTCTATCAACAGAAATTGATATTACTCCATTCACAAATTAGATGAGGAAATCTTCAGGGGGTTATTAGTGAAGCTTTCAAAAAGAAAGGAACCAAATCACTTTGAAACAGACAAGAAACATTCTGGGAAAAGCTATTTTAGGGCCCACTCAGGGAAAAAAGGTCATGACACTCAGAAAAAATTGGTGACCAGGACCTGGGGGAATGGCCTGAAGTTGTGTCAGGGAGGTTTAAGATGGATTTCAGGAAAGGCTCTTCCCCCAGAGAGGGTGCTGGCACTGCCCAGGCTCCCCAGGAATGGTCCCAGCCCCGAGGCTGCCGCAGCTCCAGGGGCGTTGGGACACCAGGGATGCACAGGGGGATTGCTGGGGGGCTGCAGGGACAGGGGCTGCGCTGGATGAGCCCTGTGGGTCCATTCCCACCCAGGATGTTCTGTGAGTCCATGCTGTATCCTGAAGCAGATCCATAAGTGTGTAGCACCCTGAAGTGCTGCAGCTGATGGTGGCCAAGTGTTGGAAACTTGGCATTTTGCAGGTGAATGGGCTGCACTGAACAGCCTTGTGTTTTCTTTCTCTAAGATCCCATTTTGTTTTTCCTGGTGGCTGCCTTGGCCCACTGAGGCATGGAGTAAGAAGATCAGCCTGCTCTGAGATCCTGAGTGAATTTGCTGGATCCTGGAGTCATTTGGATGCTGGCAGGGCAGCCGTGAGTGTTATTTCCAACACGTGCCTGCTGACCAGGAGATGAAAAACCATGGAACCATAGAATGGTAAGGGCTTGGAATAGACCTTAAAAATCATCTAATCCCAACCCTCCTGCCATGGACAGGGACACCTCCCAGCAGACCAGGTTGCTCAAAGGCCTTATCCAACCTGGCATGGAGCACTGCCAGGCTTGGAGCACCCACAACCTCCTGGGCAAACTGTCCATTGTCTCACCACCCTCACAGCGAAAAATTTCTTCCTGTCATCAGAGGCAAAGGAACTGTGATGTGTTAATACACAAATTCAGGTTATAGGCATCTCGAGTTTTGGCCCATGAGTTTCTGCAGTTCTCACTTTCTGTATGTATTTGATATATTTAATAACTAGAAACAATTTGGCCACAGAAATGACTCCAGAAATAGGCAAAATGTGTTAGTTTTATATTATCAGATTTCCTTAAAAAGAACTTGCAACACTTTGACATGAGTTCGGGATCTAAATTGGTTTAAAAAAACAATTTTTGAATATTTGTGACATTAATTTACGTGCTTCTTTAAATCATAAACCTTTCAAAAATCAGAATTTTCCAAATTTTGAAATCAAATTAATAAATCAACGTACATCAACTCAACCTTGGGTTTTTGAAAAGATTTGTGAACTTTAACAGCTCTTTCAGCAGGCCTGTTCTGCATTTAGATTTCCTAGTGCAATGCAATCCAAGTGAGATTTATATGACTACACATTTTGTTGCAAACATTCACAGCTCAAAGCTATTACCTGACTGTCTTCCATATCAGGCCATTTATGTATCTAAGAAAACACTGGCATCTGTTTAATATTTTATTGCTTTAAAAATATCTTTGTTGTTCAGATACAATCTCACTCTAAGATTTTCATGAATAGAGCCTTTATTCTTTCTGTAGAGCAGAGGACATTTACCTTCACATAAATAACATTAACTATGAGTTGACCCATAATCTGCATTGCAAGAAAATCATGCATTAAGATTTTTTTTCCTTCAAAACGGGGTGCGAGTTTATTTGTTTTTTATTTTTCTTAAATTTTCTAATATTTTCCTTAATTACAAACAGGAAACAAGTAGTGCCTTGTGACACTTTGGATTGAACTTCAAAAATAATACATTAAAAACATCCATAGCTGCTTTTATCTTTAGGCCATAACAGTTTATGTTATTACAGATACATTAATTCTTAAGAAGCTTGAAATGTGTACGGGTCTATCCCCTCATTATTAAAAATGCATAACTTATGTACCCTATCAATCCATATACTGTACATCAGTTTATCAAGGAAGAAAATATAATTATCCCTATTTAATAGACAAGGCAATGCCACATTGGACAAAGTCATAGAGCATGTAGAGCTCCTATAAAAAGAAGACTGCAAAACCAAAATTCTGTTGCCTTTTCAATTTTGATTTGTCTCAAATTAATGCACAGCTATTCTTTAAAATTTTTATTCTTTCAACACAGGGCTGCCAAAATAGGAGAAAATTTAGTGTAATAAAACACAAGGTGAACATCTTCAAATCAAACCTGCTTCAAAGCAAGCTCTGAATCAGAGAGACAGGGATGACCTTAAAGCAAAACCTTACAGTGTAGGGCAGAACAGTTTTTCACTATCCAGCACTACACAGACTAGAACTAATACATAGATAAGAGGGACAGAGATTGCTCTCTTTCCACAGAGAGATGATTCAGTCAAACAGGTAAGAGGTTCATGGCACCTGCCTGTCTGTGGGTGTGAAGTGGATCTAAACCCAGCAAATTGCTTAGTTCCCTCTAGGAAAAAAAAAAAAAAGGCTTTAGTTACTGACACCATTGGAGCACTTGGAGCTCAGGAGAATTTTTCTGTCTTCATCGGGCTTGGATATGGGCTTTGTTGTGCTGTCTAGTTCCTGATAAGCAGCATGTAACAAATGAACACTTTCCAGAGCTGAAATTACCAAGGACAGGTTGAGAAGGCTCAAGATGTCTCGTCTGCACCTGCTGTGTCAAGGCTCAAGATGAGCAGGAGGAGGTGGATGAAACATAACATAAACCTCTCCTTTTCATGGTTTTATCAACTCCAGCCCTCCCAACCTTGTGCTTTGTGCCCAGGGTTTAATCCAGAAGATCTGTGTGTCCTCGTGTAACATCTTAGGAGCTGTACTGAAAAACTTGTGTGAGGGTTTCCTCTGCTTCCCAAGCTCTGGAGAAGGCAAATTCACCTTTTCCTTTCCGGGATCTCTGCAGCTCCCAGAGCGCTGCTGGTCCTGTGACCTGGCTGCCAGCACTGGGGGAGCAGCAGAGCTCCCATGTGCAGCTCAAGGACAGATTTTCATCTCTGACTGAATCAACATCTACGATGCAATGTCCTTTATTGACATCAGGAGAGGAGCAGGGGAGAGAAGGCTTCCTGAGAACCAAATGGGTAATTGCTGGCAAAACAGTAAAGCCATCAGCTAGCACAGGTGTAAATGATAAAGAAAAAGGAGTGCCTGACTCTGTAAGGCTGGGGGAATCTTCTCAAATAATTACTGCTGTTTTCTCCCTTTCACCAAAGATTTGGTCTTCTGGGTGTTGCTTCAGGCGGAGCTTTTAACAGACAAACACTCAGTGTGAAAAGAGGCTGGATTCAAGTGGGACTTCAAGTGACTCCATTGAACCAGAGACAATATGTACCCATCTAGGAAAGAATGCATAGGGAATTGCATGTTAGAAATGGAATTGTATGGCAATTGGATACAAAGGGAAATGCAGAACAAATGAACAGCTGAAATTAAAAACTTGAAAAGGGACTCAATCAAAAACAAGATGAAAAATGTGTTGTAAAATGTTAATCTGTGAAATGCTAAAATAGGAGAAACATTAATTTTAAGATAGAAAATGTTTTTGTTTTCAAATATAATTTTCATTCATAATTTGAAAATCACAAATTGAATAATAATTGTGTGCATTCAAACTGCAGTGAAGATGCTTTCGGGAAATTTTAGGGAGAGGAAAGCAAGGACTGTTTTATGAAAATCCACAAAAATATGTTGGAAATAAGATCACAAGAATAATTGATATAAGAGATTAACCAACTGGCCCTGGTACTATGGTTCTAAGTATTGACACCGTAAAAACAAAAAAAAGGTGGGAGTAAAATCCAAATGTCTGCTTCCCAGGAACACAGGCCTGTACCAAAATACTTGGGGATGCTCATCCTGAAAAGAAAAATTAAAAAATCAGATCTGTGTGGCTGAACTGGCAGTGTTCATAGATGAAGAAAATAAGAAAGATTTTTCTGAAACATAAAGACTTCCTGTGTCTAGTTTTTGAACATGACTGTAGGAAACACCAGCACCATGTGCCTATTTCTTCAGCACAGCACATTTCACTACATTTTTTAGAATACACAATGAGTGAGAAGGTGCTCAGTCAATAGAGAACTCTCCATTACTGACTGCTTGTCTGCATGTGCTTTTACACATCCTTCAGCTAAATCAGAGATCCAAATGGAAAATTAATTACTTACGGACATCAAGTGAATTTGTGACACTCCCTGGAGACTTTGTGCCCATAAAGCATCTAGGTAGTCTTTCATTTCTGACAGATATAAGATATAATTTAAATTTAATGTATACTTCAAGTATTATTAAGTAATGAATCAATTATTAAATGTAAGTTGCTAATATATTGCAATATTTTGTATTTTCTTTTCTCTCTTGTACATTTGTGATTTACAAATATAGAAAATACTGGGGGGCAAAAACAACATATAGAGTGTATGCAAATTTGCATGCATTTCCCATACAGTTGTACCAAGCTGCTTATTTTAGAAGATGGAAATCTTATGGAAAAAAAATGTTTTCTATTTGCTGTTACAAGTCATGGAAGCTTCAAAGAGGAATAAACATGCAGATGTAAAGGGAAGCAGAGATGGCAGCATGGAAGGGAAGAGACCAAAAAATATTGTGGTGTCTAAATAAAAACCATAAAAGGTTTCCACAGTTAGAATGTAAATCTCTGCGAATGAATGCCTTCACTCCTGGTCTTTGTTTCTGCTGAATTTCCACCCTTCTACAGAGATATGATGGAGGGCAGGTGGGAGCTCTATTTTGGATAAAAAGAATAAATATAAGCAGGCAAACATCCTTTCTTTTACTTTTAAAATCATTTAGTGAAGGAGAGAAGGTGGGAAAAAAGAATTATTAGTAGGATGAAATTAAATGAAAAAGAATGAAAATAAATATTTCCTCATAACTATTACAGGGAAATTGTTTTACTTTAAACAACTATTGGCCTAAAATAAAATAAAAATCTGAGAATTTCAATGTAAATAAATTTTTCAATAATTGCATTATTATCAGCAAATTTCTATTTTAATGCCTGGGAGAATGTTTTGTATGCAAGTTTATTTAAAAATAGTATGCAATGTAATTTTAAAGGAAGTTGTCTACATTTCGTTTTTTTTACCAGTATATCACCTGTATCCTTGTTTGTTGGAAAATAATGGTTTTATGTCTGTCCCAAATCAATCTTTTAATTCTCATTAATTGATAAGGTGGTTCTACACAATAGCTGGGAAAAGACTGTTGACATTTCCTCTACGTTTTCATCTGGACAAGACTGACTTTCCTTGGAAGACAGTACCTGAGGAATCTTCAGATCAGCTGAAGATCAGACAGCTCCTCATGTTTTTTTCTTAATTGATTGAAAAGGACAGATAAAATATTTATAATTATTTCAAATATTCCTTAAACAGACACTTCTATTGATAATTCCCTTCTGTTCCTTTTTATCAGAATGTCAACGCTGCATGTTTGCAGGATCTAAAGAGGAAATGGATGGAGAACATCAGGACCCCAGGCTTTGGGAAATTCTGGATCTTATTCAGTAGATAAACTTGCTGTGTCCTGCACCAGGTGAAACAATCCCTGTCACAGGAAAAGGGACCCACATTTTTATTGTTCAGGCATTCCACTCGAGGTTTTATTTTGTGTACAGTTGTTATTACAGCAGTTATGAGAAAAAATTTGTTGTACCAGTTAAGCTCTACAAATAAGTTTTTGTGATGTGTGAAATAGTTAAGTCCAAGCAATCCTAAATTTTAAGATCTAACTTCAAATTCAGCTCTGAGCTTATTTATTTGCTCAAGTATAAAATGATAAAGGTGCCTGTCCAAGGCTCTTAAATCATAACTTTTTTAATTATATGGTCAATTAAATTAGATTTAACCTTAACAGAACTGAACTGAGTTCCAAAGGAACTTACTATTGCTTTTCATCCATTCACATCTCATACTCCCTCATCAAATGGATGAGGCCCTAAATGTGGGATATTTTGAATTACAGGGAGGGAGTTCTAGAGTCTAATAGGCTTCAAAAAGAAAGCCATAGACTATCCTGTTCCACATAAGGACAAAATTAGTCTAATTGTTTCTACAAATTGCAGCTGTTGTTGGGTGGCAGAGAGGAAGAAACGATGGCTGGATATCTGCTTGGTTATGCATCATATCTCACCCCAGGTGAGTGTGCAGGGGTCAAGGTGTTTCTGTGGAGGGCAGACACTCTTCTGTTGCTCTTAGCAAACTGTTGAAGCTCTGTGAACAAAAGTCTGATTGTAACATGATGGACCTACTGATATCTCAGAGTCACCTGGGAGAAATTGCTCAAATTTCTTCTGTCCAGACAAAGCACATATAATGATGATCTGTGGTCAGGGATGTTGAGCATCTGTGTATTTCCATGATGTCCATGGGAATCAGTGGGTACTTACCTCTTTTGAACTCAGTCATTTATACAAATTCCCTGTGTTTCCCTGTGCTTACTCCTATCCAGAGCAGTGGCATTTCTCTGAAGATTCAAAGGCTTTATGCTCTATCTGCTGATCTAATTAGCTAGCCTGAGAAGCAAAACAGATTAGCTGTCTTGAGCCAGAGGCACATGCTAATGGAGCTAGGAGATGGCTTTATAGCACACAGATGTATCCTCAGAGCTAGATCCAAAGGTCTTGGACACCCACAGAACAATTCCCATTTACTCCAGCAGAAGTGGGCTAAGGCCCTGAGCTTTGAAACTGTTTGTCTCAGAATGTAATGTACATTGGTGTCAAGCATGGCTGTGCCCTAAGAGCAAAATATTAACCTATAGTAACAGTACTTTGCACTTACCTAGCAGCTCTCAAATAATCATTTCTGTGCACTTTAATTAATTAACCTTTACAACAACATGTCTTTGAGGGTTAGCTAAGGATCAGAACTGAGTGACGAGTTTAAAAGTCTCCAGTTATTCATTTATGCTGAGACTATTTTTGATTGGAGTATATTCTTGTCTTTTTTCAGATTTTCTTTCTCATAACACTGTTTTTAAAAGCATGTTTTAATCATAAGCACTTAAATATTCGACAAGCAAAAATGAGTGTTCGTACTTTTACTGGCATCTATTGGGTAACAGTTCACTGCTTCTGCCTTTTACTGCTTCTCCTTTCACTGCACCTGCTGCCTCTTTCCCCATGTCCCTTAATCATTTTCTGGTGTGTCCTCACCAGTCCCTATTAAAGCAATGCTGCTTCTTAAACCTCTTTGTTCCAGTGTGAAATCCAAAATATTAAGACAGGCAGAATCCTTTATGTGTTGCATTGAACTGGTGGGCTAAGATGGACAATTAGAGGAAAACACACCAGACCTCCCAACTCACTGTATTGACTAAGGCTCAGAGTTTCATTAGCAGGTCTCTAGGAAGTTGGTCTTAAAGAGATGACAGCTCAAAGATATTTGTGAATATTTTTGAATAATCAATATATTTCATTTTCCTGTGAGTTTTATATTCCTTGGACATTATATTAATGGCAGATATGTACAGAGTGAAGAAGTCCTGATCGTTGTTTTCTAGCCTTTAAATAGCACTTACCCATGGGCTAAAATAATGCAACATGTTGACTTTTCTGGAAGAAAAAATCCTTACTTATGGTTGTTAAAATTTAGATAATGTCTAAATATTCTGCTGGGAACGAAAATTTGGAGTGAAAAGAGTACAGAAATACCACATTAAATGGGCTCTGT
Source organism: Acridotheres tristis (assembly GCA_037013685.1). Classification (NCBI taxonomy): domain Eukaryota; kingdom Metazoa; phylum Chordata; class Aves; order Passeriformes; family Sturnidae; genus Acridotheres; species Acridotheres tristis. Next base: position 5,268,325 of record CM072898.1, read on the forward strand.
TGCATCTAAACCACTAACTAGCTAAAAAAAAATTTGGAAAAGGATTTTGATTTTCTATCTCCCTTTTCTGTGGCCTAGAATAAGGAAGTCCCTTTTCTTCAATAACAATATGAGTATATTAAGTTTGTCAAAAAACTAAAAAATTCTTTGGATTTCTTTCTTTTGCAATGTTTACTTCCTGGGAATCATTAGTTAATGCATCTTGAACTACATTAGCTCATTCAGGTTTGTGGTTGATCTGATAGCTATGTTCCATGAATCCCATGTGCCATCTGGCTGCAGTTCCATTTGGATCATGTTTAGTCATTAGCTGCTAAAAAAGATCTATGGTCATTTATCTTAGTGAATCAGAACTGGATTTTAGCATTATTTTCATATGACACGAAAAGTCTTTTTTTTTAGAGATATATATTTTTAGGCTTGCTTATTTTACTTTTTTAAATTCACTTTTGGACTAATATTTTAATGGCTATATTGCAAAGATTACATGTTGTTTGTTTGTTTATACTGAGTCATTATATAATGACCCTGTGCTGTGATTTCTCTTGAAGTCTAAACGTTCTTTATTGTTTTTTTTCATTTAAAAGAACAATCATTGGTGACACGTAAATGAGTAAAGTTTTATAAAAATAACTTGGAATAAATTTTTAATAAGACGTATTATTATCCTTTGACTCATAGCAAGTCATTCATAAACACCATTAAATCCTGATAATTATAGCTGTAGCTGCAGGGTTACTACCTTTACAGTCCTTATGCAGACTTCATTTAGAGGTCCAGTGGGGACATGCACACAACTGCTACAAAATGTTGTTATTAATGGTTTCCTTTGGAACAGTATTGTGCTAGATTAAACATTCACTCATGAAACAAAAATGTTTATAGGTCATCTAATAGCTAAGCATTCTGTGGCTTAAAGTAAATCCTTTAGCATTGGATTCCAGATTTTAGGACTTGCACAATTTTCTTTTTTTCTTCTGTATACAACAAGAAATATAGAGATTTTGTACTGCAGCAAAAAGCTCAGCAATTTTCTCTGAATAATGCAGCAATCACCATTGTCCCCAAAGTAAATTGGACTATTTTGGTTTATAAAGATGCTTAATAACTTTTGCAGTACCTCTTTTTCTTTTTTGCCTCCTTGCTCAGTTGCTCAGTTTCAGAGTTACCTTCTGGGATAGAATGGATGCAGGAACTTACTGGATATTGCTTTCAGCTTCATGTCTGATGAAATACATACTAATATATTTGCAAGAGATTTTGGGTTTAGATGTAAACATCACAGCACTGCAGCCCTAGAAACTGCTTCCACCTTGGACTGATTTAACTTCAACACCACCTTTTTGCAGGCTCCTCACCACTGCTTGGCTTCCTTCAGTGGGCTTTGCTCACTGAGGGCCTCAGGGCTGAGATTTTGCATTATCTTAGAAAAACCTGTGACAGAAAGAAAGAAAGAAAGAAAGAAAGAAAGAAAGAAAGAAAGAAAGAAAGAAAGAAAGAAAGAAAGAAAGAAAGAAAGAAAGAAAGAAAGAAAGAAAGAAAGAAAGAAAGAAAGAAAGAAAGAAAGAAAGAAAGAAAGAAAGAAAGAAAGAAAGAAAGAAAGATTCATCAATGCTTTAACTGAAAGCTGAGCCAGCCTTTTGCGTTCTGACAGGTGCTAATACTGTTCTACAATTTTGCAAATACTCTTCCATAGTTGGAGGACCCCAGATGGACAATATGACTTTTACAAATTAATGGTGTTGTAATTAAAGATATTCCAGCATATCATAAAAGATGAGGAAATGTTTGTTAAATAGAAAAGGTGTTTTGAAATGCTGTGATGATCTGATATACAAAACAGCTTCTAATTTGTTCTCCTGGTACTAATTGCCAGTAGTCACTAGATAAGATTAGACTGATGTTAATTCACTGTATTAGGTAGCAGACAGCTATATTTGCAGGTATATTTCTCATGACCATCAAAGAACTTTAATAAAAAAGGTGAATATTTTAAAGATCAATATCAAACAAAGGGCTAAATCCATTTTTCCCCCTCCTTTACTGCTGACCCTCACTTTTTCCAGAAGGGTGAAACACTTGTAGAGATTTTAGGCATTAGCACAGCAAGTCTTGATATAAACCCAGTTCCTCAGTCTGGGAAGACTTTTCCTTTTTCTGTGTAATAAAGATTCCTAAAATCATACCTCAAGTCCTTGCCACTCATCCTTTAAAAAGCATTACCTGGAAAACAGCATTAAAATATTATTTCATAAAAGTTATTGAAAATATTTATTGTGGAAATTTTAGAAACTATGAGTGGGAAAGGAGAAAAAATTAAGGCTAAGGAACATAGAACTAATTACATGTATTCCTTAAGGCTTTTTTAAGGCCTCATGCTGGATACCCAGGGAGCTAGAATATAAGTTTCTATGTGTTAGTAAATCAGCATAATGATTCTTTTTAGTGTTTTGGTGTGACTCTCAGAATTTTTGGGTATTAATAGAAAATAATTCCTGTCTATTCCCTTTCTACATCCCTTAGGGAAAAATTCGTAGTTTTAAGCCTTTTGCATGGGCATGTTTTACTAAATTTATTTATATTTTTTAACTTGTGCAGATTTTCAGAACTTTTGAAGGAATCTCTCTGAGGATTCATAACAACAGAAACAGTGGTGACTGGAGACTTCCCAGTAAAATTTCCTATTGTTGTCAATTGCCCTTAAGAACATCTCATCATTTTATTTAAATGTACGTGCTGGCTTATGGTGTATTTATAGTTGCTGGCAAATCCACTGTTTTATCATTTTGAGACCACTATAATAACCATAATAACAGGCTCCTGAAATCTTGTGGACAGGAAGGCAGTGAAATAATAAATACCAAGTCTACTATACTTCAATTCCCCCTGCTTTTTATTTATTAAATACCAACACAGTGGTCAGCAAGTATGAATTACAAATAAACATTGGCCATTCAATTCTTCACCAATTAAGCAAGTGTTGTTAACACAAGTGACATAATAGAAATGTTAGGGTCTCACCCTTAAGCATAGAGAACCCCATACCAGAAAGACATAGGAGATCACAGCTGTGACATTGTCTGTAACCTGCCAACTCTTTCCTTTTCTGACCAGACTCAATTGATACTTGCTCTGCTCTGAATTTTAATTAGTGATGGTGTATTTTGGAGATGATACATCCAGAAGTGCTGATAAAGCAATGAGATGAGCAAATGAGTGCTGCACATCTACACAGTGACCTAACATTTGTTGGGTGTCATACAATTATTTTCCTCATGACAGGGAGTTTGAAAACCTGTAGGTAATTCAGTGTTGTTCAGCATTTCTCTGTGACTTGGATTTGTCGTGGTTTTATGTTTTTGTTCTTGGTTGATTTTCTGGCTTTTTCTCAACGGTTATTGAAAAGGATTTTTTTTTTTAAAATCTGGATTCTGAAACACATATTGGTTCACCACAATTTTCTTAGTGCTGCTTTTGACATGTAGAATCTGGTTAGGATAAAAAAAAATAGTAATTTATAGTCTCAGTAAACAGTGTTCAGTGGTGACCTTTCTGCACAAAGGCTGTCTGCTCCAGACACCCTATTAAAGACTTCGGGATGCCTGAGACAGTCCCTGTGTGCCTTGGTACTACAGCAGGTCAAGGAACTCCTTTTAGTCAGTGTGGAGATTCACTTTGTAGTGGCATTTCAAAAAGGCTGGGAGAGTTGCCCTGTACTGCACACACTTCATAATTGCTAATTTCAGGTCTTTTCAGGGTAACTGATTCTGTAATGTAAATAAAAAATTAAGGTTGTGTTTTTAAACCGAGGCATAACGGAGCAAATGGAAAATTTACATTGTACTCACAGAGGATATATATTAAGACTGAACAACAAAACAGAATTTCTGAAATGGGTTGCTTTTTCTTATTGAAAAATAATTTAAATTTATATAGTTTAAAAAAACCCCTCAAGTTGTATTTAAGAACGTAAATATCAAGGGTTTTTTTTACATTTTACAAGTAGTTAAACCTTCATTGCTTTATACAACAGAAATCATAGCAGAAAATACTTGTAATACTGATAAATAATTCAAGTCCTTAGATTTTAAAAACAATAATTGCCATGAAAATAACCATTATAACAACATTTTATACATACACATATATTACATATAAATAACCATTTAATCCACTTTATACAAAATTTTAGATGGCTTTATACATTGTATACAAAAATAACCATTTTAACAACCATTTCATATTTGCACAAACATGTAAATATAAAACACCAATTGACTGCAGGGAAAATTCTTCTGAAGAGATTTTGAAACGTTTAAATTATCATTGTCAAGTGTGCTCATTGAGAATTGCACTAGCAGCCATGGAGGCAGGGTGGGAGTGCATTGTGTGATGTCTGCGAATCACAAAATAAATCTCACTCATAACCATATGCATGGAGCCCTGTAAGACACGGAGCACTTTGTGTCTGAGACACTTAAATCCGTGCTCACCTAAAAAGCAAGGCAGGTGTGTAAGTGCTGTGCTGGCTGGGGGCCAGAGCCTGGCAGGAGTGACCCTGGAGGGTTGGGATCCCCTCCTGTCTCTGCTGTGAAATGCCCTTGCTGCCAGCACAGTCCCGTGGAGCAGCACCTCCTCAGCAGTGCCCAGCCTTCAGGTAACACGGCAAGCTTAGAATACTTTTCTTTTTTTCCCACTTGTCTTTCTGGAGGAGAAGGTGGAGTGCTTGAGTCTTGAGAAAAAGCTGTGATGTATGCAAAGGATTGTCCAGCATTTCACTTCAGAGTGTAGGTTTCCCTGTTTTCCATTGTTCTGGATTTTTAGTGGTTTATTCAGGTTAGGTGAAATGAAAAAAAATACTTTATGAACACTAAAAAAAATGTATAGGGAACTTGTGCTCTAAGCATGTTTCAATACAAATTAGGAAACATAGGACAGGGTCTGAACTTGGCCCTTTTGCTAAAGAAATGTATCACATTCTTGTTTTTATTTTAATTTGTGTTTGGTTATATGCATCAGGTAATTTAGGTTCAGTCTTTCCAGTTCATATTTCCAAAACGTTTCCAATTTTAGGAGGACATCAGCCAGTTGCAGACCTCTTAAACTGTCATTTGAGCAGCAGTTCTCAGCACAGCTCAGAGATACAGGAAGAAGGGTTCCAGCTTTTGCACAGTATTGCATATTGTTCCCCTGGCCTTCTTCATATACATCATCATTTCTAAAACTAGACAACAAAAGGTGGCCCAAAGTAGTCAGATTTAATTGCACCACTGAGAGGATAGAATTTAACTAATTTTTTTCCCGAATTTTGTGGTTTATATTTGCACTCGAGGCTTTTTTCTACATCTAGTTCTGTTGGTGCGTGGACCATGCTGACTCATATTAAATAGAGTTTATTATACAAAAATACAGTATATATATCTCAAGGCAACAGGAAAATCTCACTGTGCATGGTGTCTAATTGTTATTTATTGACGTGGGGGCCACAGCAGGCCTTACCATTTTAAAAATTGTCTTCAGGAAAATATCTTCTTTTAATTTTTGCAAATCACATTTTCAGCTCTACATTGTGAAGGATGCAAAGCTTTAGATGATACCCGAAGACTTGACAGTATATTATGCCAGGGAGTGACAATTTAAAAAAAAAAAAAAAATCCAGTTCCAAGTGTAAGTTTAAAAATGTAACTAAAAGCCTTCATCAAAGTTTAAAGAGCTTCTTGCGCTTTTAGCATCTGCTTATTCTGATTTATTGACAATGACACACCTAGCAACAGTCATTCCTGCTGAAGCAGTGAAGTAATGGACTTCGGGAGAAAAGGGGAAAAACAAGTAGGTGCTGCACACAGGAGAGAGGCCGCTGATTACAGACCACTAATTTGTTATGCACTCTGGCAAATCAGCAGTGATTCATATGACAAATAAGGAGAAAAAATTAACAGCTGTCATGTTGTGATGTGTTAATTTCCTGACAGTCTCTGCACTGAAGCCAATTACTGATTTAAGGGCAGGGAGAGAGAGCCCTGTTCAAGCTTCTAATTAGGCTTCTTCAAGACTAAAAGGATAAAAGCAAAAATAAGAGCAAGAGAATGAAGCAGGTAGCCCCAGCTTCATAAAGCATACATGCTTTTAAATCCTCAATTAAATAGCTTTAAGCTTAAGTGTGTTTAAGATAAGAATTTAGAAACATTTATTCACTTTTATCCACGACCCTGTGTTTCAGTCCTTTGTATAGTAATTGGGAGATTGAGCAAGCCCGGGCTCTGCCGTGCGGGTTCTGGATGTGACCTGCTGCTGGCACCTTGGTTTAGCAATGCCAGCACCTGCACATCAGCCCCAGAGCCAGCCAGTGCAAGGGGACAACAACGAGTTCTTGCCCTTTGGGCCCTGAGAAGGGTCCTTGTGACCTCAGGGAGCCAGAATTGCTGGAGAAGGGCTGGGCTCCGAGTGCTGCCCTTGCACAAGCAGCCCTGGCGCTCACGGGAGGAGCACGGAGCCCCTGGGCCATGCACAGGGAGCTGGGATCATCCTGGGAGCTCGGGAGAGCCTTCCCTTGGAGGCTGACTGGAAAGGAGAGCAATCAGCATGATGGAGGCCAGTGTGAGGCAGGACGTGCAAAGAAAGAGGAAATATTGAGGAAATACCGAAGCACCAGGTGGTTCATGGTTGTGCAAGGAGCCTGACTCACCTGTGTAATATGATGTACAGTCCCCAACTGTCCCTGAAACAGGCAAATAAACTGGCTATGGCATGAAGCATTCCAGTAAAGTAGCTGATTTTGTAAGAAATATTTTATTTTCTTAATGTAACACTTAAAAATCAAGCCCAGGTTTCCTGTCGACCTGCAGTTTAAACCTATGGTATAAAACGGACTGTAAAGAGCCTTTGCCTCTTTTTTTGGCATTTAGTCAAATGTGACTTGTAATATAAAAATCAGGAATTAGTCACTGAAAAGGAAGCATGGATTTGCTCCAAAAGGAAGGAGCATTTTCATCCACACAATATTTTAAATGTTTTATCTCATATTCAGATGGTCATGGAGAGTGACTTTTACAAGTTGTTACCAAACTTTTTCAGGACTCTCTTTTGCTTTCTTAAAGGAAATTATAGAATATTATAGAATTTATTATATTAAAAAATTTGAAAAATTCACCTACATTTTAAAATGGGCAGCCATGTCTTTTTTTTAATATTATGATTCCCTTCATTTAGGTTTAAAATAGAACTCTTCCTCGCGGCAGGAATGGGCAGAAGCAGAACTTTCCAGGAAATTCAGCAGCAAATATGATGTGAATTCCTAAAATCCCTGAATTTGCACTGGGAAAGAAAGAAATGTTTCTAATGAAGTTCTGAAGCCTGCATTGTAGGCCAGCCTCTCCAAAGAAAGTATGATCAGCCCCAGTTTAGGCAGCTGGTAGAAGCTGAGCTGCAACAATACAGAGTTTAGGATACTGAAATGATCCCAGACCAAAATTTCTATGTGTTATTTGTATTGGACTTCAATCACTGCTCTAGATATAAAATAACAGCTCTGATGACTAGATGGGATCAACTGGAGAACAAAGTGCTGGTGGGGAAAATAAAATATGTGTGTGACATGTGCCCTAAACTTATGCTACCAAATATAAATAAATACATATGAAGTCTACGTGGTAATTAAGTGACAGTGGAACAATACACAGGAGACAGGCTTAACTGGGGGAATCAACTCAGAGTCATTTGAAATCCACTGCTTACAATTCTTTCTACTTTTATTTGGAAACTTTAGTTAAATAATTTTTGTAGGTTTTGAGCAATTATATAAAACAGATTTTGTGCTTTTTTTCCTTGTGTTTCAAGATTTAGTAATCTAAATTCATCTCATTGGTTCTTAACCTGCTGTAAGTTTGCATGCTAGTAGGATGGATATCTATTTGTAATAGTTATTAATAATTTTTGTATATTTCAACATAAGTGATAGTAGGTATGCTGTTGTAAGAGCCAGTAAGACCTTTCTGACATTGATTTTGCTTGCAAGTTCATCCTTATTCTTGCTGGGATGGATAGAGGTAATTCAGTCCCTGGGCTTGCTCAATCCAGATCTACTATCAATTCAATTGAAATATGTCTACATTGAATGTATTATCTTTTTCGGAAGGATAGCTAAGTGAATTAAGCACATGCAATACTTATCTTATCACTGTCCAGGCTAACTTATACTTTATTGATTTATAGTGCCCTTCATAAGCACAAAGGTGTTCTGCTCTATTTTATGCCCATGGACTGCTTCAAGCACCTTTGAAATGCAGCTCCTTCTGTCATTAATTTGCTTCCATACTTGATTGTGCCCAGAGTCAACTGCTGGCTCAGAGAAGAGTCTTCAAACCCTTTTCAGGATTCCTGACTACAGACTGGACAGGTGATGCCTTTTTTCAGGATTACCTAAAAACAGAGTCCAGACAGAATTAAGAGAATAAAAGTGGATATTTTTAATGAAGGGGCTTCAGGTACTTTAAGAGCAGGGGAATGGATGATAGTTATAAGTTTGGTCTATTTACATATCAGGAGTTAATCCTCCAATTACAGCTTCAGGTAATGAAGTCATATACCCCCAATTTGCTCCTCCCACAATTCACTTTTGTTTATACTTTTTGGGGCCTGGGGCTGTAGGGTGTCCTTGAGTTTCAGGCCAAGAGGAATTGTTTTGTCTGACCAAAATGTGAAGACAGTAATTAACACTCCATATGGAGTTTAGAGTTATACCCTAAAGCAGTATAGGATTTGAAAAATCTAAAAGCTAAAATTGTAAAGCATGATAGGTTATAAGAGGCCAAATCCTGCAGTCCTTCCCAAGCATTGCTGGACTTTGGGAGCCCTGCACAGAAGCATGCTGAGTGTTTAGTCCTGGGTGTGACTGTGTCTCAGAGCCTTTGCTCTGTAACACATTGACTTCTTCCTTGTGAGAGGTGTTAAACTGCACAGGGCAAGTGGTGGAGCCAGGAGAGAGAGATGTGTATAATCCCCCACAGGGTCCACACACATGCAGGAGGGACTAAGATTCCTGCATGATCTTCCCAATTTCTGCTTCTGTGTAAAAGAAAGGGCCAATCTGACTCCTGGGGCATATTTAGTCCTCATCCCAGGAAATCTGTCACTGAAGTCAGTGGGTGTTTTGCCTGAATAAGTATTGAGTAAAGACTGAAGGCTTTGGCCTAACATTTATATCAAATATGGCCTTCCCAAATTCATTAATTCCAGTTTTAAAATTATATTGTCCATATCTCTTTTTACTGTCCCTGACCCCTTTTGCACACTCTCACCATTAACACTCCCAGTCACAGATATCTGGGAAAGTATTCCATCATCAGTAATACATTCAACCTGACTCATATTCATAACCCACTCCAAGTTACTGGTATGAAGAGCATGGCCATGGGTTACTAAACACTGGATTTATAAAATGTGAAGAAAGAAATATGCTGCACTTAAAAGTATCAGAGCACATTTTGCAGTGTGCTTGATCTCGTACACGTGGTCTTGTGCCACAGTCTGCATTAAAAGCAATTAATAATATCAACTGTGTGAGAAGCACTGGTGGATTTTACCTATTCTATATATTTTACTTTTCATGTGATGATGAATAAATTAATCCCATTAATATTTAATTAACTTTAAGTTGAAAGGTGACATCTAACTTAGCCAACTTACTGTTCTGTAGCTAGTTTAACTTTGGATCATGTGATTTTAATTCTTGCTGTATGACCAGGTGACTAAAGGGGGGAAAAAAAAGAACGAAAAGGAAATGCACAGATTAATTTCATTCTTTAACCTTCCTAATGCATCTGCTTGCTTGCATCGAGTCGCAGACAGCAGATCATCACATGATTTATAGTAGTGACCGCTGCCTGCATCTCTCAGGCTAATGACACATACACTAAAGTCATTGATTTGTATGAATAGCCTCCGCTCTTCATTTATCACAATTTAATGTAAGAGTTTGCAATGCAGAAAAAAATTTCACATGGGAAGCATGGCCCCACAGGCCTGACCGCTAAGCAGTTATGAATCATTTGCTGCCTTTTAATATATAGACTGTTCTATTCCTGAAAATGCCCTGTAAGGTCATGTTTCTTCACAGAACACCACTGCAATTAAAAACCAAAAGTAGATGTTTTAAGATAAAGCATGTATGAAGCATGGCAAATTTAAACCTTTGTTAGCATTTCCGTTTTCTCTTTTTAAATGCAACATAAAAAGCCAATTTTATCATTGATGTAAGCAGGGACAATCCATTTAACTTTAGTAGAGTTGTACCTGGTTTTGTTAATCAAAATTTGGCCCATAAAGTTTATTGATCTGCCTGGGTAGTACACAGAACTCCAATAAGAATACTGATCTAACAAAAAAAAAAAAAGAAAAGCAGTATGAACAAATAGGATTTGGCAAATTGTTTTTTCCTCAAGATTAAAAAAAAATCAGTTTGAAGACAATTCATAATTTTGCATATATATTCATTAGGGCAACTTAGAATGGTTGGTTTGGGTTTTTTAGGGGTTTTTGTGTTCTGTTTTTTTTCTTTTTCTTTTTAGATAAGCCAGTACACTTGGGTTTTTTGTCCTTTAACAAAATCTGAAAATCCCCATTCATTCTAGCTCCTACATTGTTTGGTTTCATAATTTTAGATGGACGTGACAGGTCAAATTTAAATTAAAAGAAATCTTTATTTTTATTATTCATTATGTTTATTAATATAAGTATCATCCAAGCCATTATTTCAAAATTATAAGTAAGAATAAAGAAATAATTAATTCCTTAGTAGTGTTCTCAAAGCAAACATGAAGTACGAGATGTTGATTTCTGATGTATCTGTAATAGAGTGAAAAATAACTGAGAGGATTTAACTGTGTTCCTTATATAAGAAGAATGATAACATTGATAATCAAGTATGGTATTTGAAACTTAGAAAAGAAAATCTGCTTTTTTTTTTTTATTCCTGTACATATGATTGTATACATATGATCATTGTTGACTGTAAAAGGTGTTGTGTCTTCCTAGGGACAACTCCTCTTTGTACAGAAATTAAAGGTTTAGCTGTTGATTTGGCTTTTTTTTTTTTTTTCCTTTAAATATGAGATCAAAAGCCTATCAGTGTTTTGGAGTTCTCAGTACAATCTTGCTGCTCACAAAATCACTGTTTTCACTGGAGCAGGAAAACTGAAGGAGTGTTTGTGATTCCAGAAAAGGTACTTAACAAACAATGACACTAACTTCTTAGGGAGATCGGTACCTTATGTTCTAGTGTTTGCAGGAGTCACAGTTCACATGATATATTTTCATTTTTTTCGGGTAAAAATATCATGAAATGAAGGGAAATGATATGCAGTATCACAACACAAGGGAACCAGGTATCCCAAGCATTTTAAACTTTTGCCTTTATTTCATAAATGTTGAATACTGTTAAATTCTACAGTGTTTGGCAGTGTTTTTAGATGTGCAGAAAAAGTGTGATAAAGCTTCTATTGTGTCAGCCACTGACACTGCCAAGTTATTTTCCCTTAAAGATACACTTTGTATGCAAATGTATTTCAAAGATTGAAAACTACGAATTTTCTGAATTTTCTTCTTCTTGTATTGCTTGACAGGGACCATGTGTTAGACTGCCAATATTTAAAAGAAAGAAAAAAAAGAGGATTTTAATGATGACTCTGAAAATTTTGCATATTGCCTCTAGATATTTTTGTATAACCAATCTTTTTTTTTTTTTTTTGTTAAGCATATAATTCAACCAATTCCCAGCACAGCATGGGGTGAAATACAGAAAAAAAAAAAAAAAAACAAAGCAAAAATTGATTTAGAAGAACTTCAGCTGTTAATAAAGCAGGTAAGCATAATGACAAAGCCTCACATCTCCCAAACTTCAGATATTTTTAGCAGGGGTCAGTTGTTAACAGAATAAATCCCCACTGTGGTGAACATTTTATAAGTGGGATGAATCAGTGCAATCCAAGAACATTGGTCAGCCTTCAAACATTCCAAACTCTTAAATCAGCTGGGTTTGTACAGTCTGCCATTTGACAGACTTTTTTTTTGCATGTGGAAGAGGACAAGTAATCCTGGTGTAAGGTTGGTACTCTGGATTTTCTAGGAGCTCCAAAAACCAATCCTTACTCCTGAACTAGTGGCAGAGGTTTTCACTCCAGAGCTGAGGTTGGGCCATGATGAAGTTCTCAAGAGGAACAAAATGTTCCCCGACTAATTTCTGGTAGGAAGATGATATTTATCTAACAGGGATATTGAGATGTTTCATGTTCTGACATGTTAAGCTGTCATGCCAGCAGTACTTTTATCCGTGGCTACTATCTGTGTAGTTATTTATTGTCTATGTTTAAAATACACCTGCAATTTTAAAGCTTGCATACAGTATTTTTCAGATGCAAACCAATCTGTTTTTTGTTTCAGGACGTGGCAGTACTTTGCACAGACTGTTTAGCTGCTGTAGGTGTAATGTATTAAATTGTTTATGTACACAGTTTATACACACATATTCATGGCAGACTGAAACTTATGTTAGAAAAATGCAGAAGAAAATACTGAATTTTGTTGTAGTGTTAGGGGAGTACTGACAAATGCCTCAACATTTATTCTTTTTTTATATACCTTTTTACTCTGCCATTCACAGCAATAATATAGTTCCAGTCCATTAGTACCTGCCACATCACATGTTGTACCTATAACTTCTTGGCAAACAATTCAAGAAAAATCCCTAAAAGTAGAGATAACCTATCACAGCCTGCAGGGTCTTATTTGCATGTGTAAATATATTTTAAAAATCACGTTCTCCCACAAGGGAATATGCTTCAAAATGGAACTGACTACATGTCTGCAAGAAAATATCAATATAAGAACTAGGGCAGGGTAGGGTATTTTGACTTCATGCATGAGTTTGATATGAGACACCTGCTTAGTTCCTAAACTATCTAAAAGGCAGTGTGGAAGCAGGATAAGCCTTCCATGTTTTCTCAAGATTATGGCCTTTTATCTTTATGGGGAGGTGCCCAGCACATTTCTCAGGCTTCTGAAAAATACAGTAATGACATAATGTAGAGTTCTGGAACTTGGGAGATCCAAGCAGCCAGCCTGATCTTATTTTTGGAGAAACAAGTGCCAAAATTTCCTGCAGCTTTCTGTGACAGCAGAGTTTGCATTTGAAGTTAAATTTGGGAGAATGCTTGTTTCCTGGAAGATTTTATTATTTCAAAATGCAGTTGTATTCTAGCTTCCAGGAAATAAATGTCTGTAATTTTTTTTTAATGTCATGTTATGTATCATTTACATATTCTTAGGGAGTGGAGCCCTGGTGAAATGTGGGTGTCATGCTCCAAAATGCTTTCTCTGGGGAAGTCTGCTGTGCAGCAGCACTGAAGGAGGTGGAGACAAGGCTTGGGGCTCTTGCAGCTCTCCACCAGCCTGGCACATGTCTGGAAATTGGGTGAGCAAAATTCAAGGCAGACAGTGAGATGTGAACTAGTGCAGTGAGCATAGCAAATAGTTAAGTTTAAATGTAATTTTAAATTGTATTGAACATCTGTAATCTAGACTCTGGGCTGCATCTCTCCTGTGGTTGTTATAATTTGAGAGAGAGGGGCTGCTGAAAGCAGCTGTGGGCTGAGGGCCCTCAAAGGCACCAGTCAGCCCAGGCACCTGTGCCTGCTGATTGCACAGGTAAGTGAAGAGTCTTCACAGCCTTTTCAGGAGGAAAAACTGCACCAGCTGGATCCAAGTGAATCTTTTAGTTTGGAAAAGACATTTAAGATCTTAAGGTGTGGTTGCTTTTAAGTTATTGTCTGTACAATTAATAATGCAAGTTTTAGTTTGTTTGTCTGGTGTATAGTGGAGCAAGATGTGTGACAAGCCTAGAGGAGAGGGTTTGTTGTCATTAGTGCTGGCTCCACATTAATTCAGGCTGCTGGATAAAAATGCGATCATGTTGTAGCATTCCCATGGAGCCTCCATGAAATAAGACATGCTTCACTTCCTAGTCTGAACTGTAGTCCCTTCTTGTCACCCTTCACTTTGGAGGTGGCTGGAGTTCACAGTAGGTTTGTGACTCAAGATCATGCATAAATGTAGTGCTGTGAAAGATGAGTTCAGTTCTTGTAAGAAAATATTAACAGAACAAGGAAAAGGGTAAAAAAGGTTAAAAACCCAGAAAACCTTCTTTGATTTTAATTCTTTGGAATCTTTAGAACAAAAGCACAGCAGTGTATAGCCCTTCATCTTTAAAGTCATAAAATGATCTGGCTTATATGAACATTCCCTTTGAGTTCAGGTTCACGATGCTACTTCTGAAAGTATTTCCAGAGCTGCAGCATGGCTATTAGACATGGCTGTTAATAATAATGAGGATAATAGGTCTGTTAAATGTGGTCCACCGTCATTAACTTTGAATTTTCTGGAGTTTGGTATGATGTTTAAAATGTTCTTATCACCTTGGTATCTGAGCATCATGCAAGAATTACCAATTAATTTTCATTTTGTGTTTAAAATACTTAAAAATCTACACAAAGCACATTGTTTAGCCAGGAGATTGGAATATTTTTTCTTTTCATCAGTTCCATTCTCTTGGGTGCATCTGTCTCAAATGTCTCTCCTGAGAATGAACACCAGAGGGTTTGGGTTTGTGTTAATTATTTGAGACTTTCCGAAACCCCTATTATTTACTTGCTAAATGTGTATTTCTGTAAGATTAGGATCACTTTGGCTTTTTTTTTTTCTACTCCTTCTTTCTGGGTTTTTCATACCATTATAATTATTCCTGTCATAGGTGCTTATTACTTTATGTCTGAGTGCCATTGGCTCCCTAAAGCAGTTGCTCTAAAAAAAAAAAAAAAAAAAAAAAACTCCAAAGGTTCTTTAAAACAAAAGAGCCCAAATTTCAGCCATGATTGAGTGAGGCAAGCAGCCATTTGGCCATTTCCCGGCACAGGACTGTGTCCAGCCAGCTGGATTAACCACATGCCCATGGGCAGCTCTGCCGTGCTCATGCCATCTCTGCTTCAGTCTTGTGCTGCTCTGGTGGTGCAGCTTCCAAGCTGCTGCTGGCTGGATTCCAGCTGTGGGCTGCACACACATGCACAGCTGGGATGCAGCTGGCTGCACCTGACTACCTGGGCATGCCCTGAGGCACAGCTGCACTTGTGCAGCCTGGGCTGCTCCCGATCCTGGGCTGCTCCCGATCCTGGGCTGCTCCCTGGAAAGCTGTCTTGCCCCACCCAAATGAATATAGGGCAGCATGTCACAAGCAAGCAGTGCCATGCCCAGACTGCCCTTCAGGCTTGCCCGGGTGACAGTTTGGGCAGGACATTTCACAGACGGAGGGAGACTTCTGAGATGTTCCAGAGACATCCAGAAGTGAGCCCTGTCCTAATTCCATATCAGGTTCTGCAGGACGGTGTGTGGACATAGATCACACAGGCTGTACAGTAAACTGAAGAGCTCCTTACCTGTGTGCAGAGCAGTGGCAGATGTGATTTGTAACGAGAACCTGTGATCATTCTGTTTCCTTTCTCTGCTCCTACAGCTCACAGGATTCCGTCTTGCAGTATGAGTAGGGATACACAAAAACTGGGTTTATTTGTGTTGCAGAAGAGGAACACAGGAAAGTTTAATGGCCCATACTTATTTTGCTATTTCTTTAAAGCTCATTGTAAAATATCAAAATGTTACTGAATTTACTCAGGCATCTACTTCATATAGGTTTTGGTGTTTTTTTGTTCAGTGCCTAGTTCTATTTCCTCTAGTCCATAGCTGTGTGAAGAAATAAGTTCCCAAGAATATTCAGGATAATAAATATTTACAAAGACAATTTCTTTCTTTACAGTCATATTTTGTGTCAAAAATATGATAGAACTCTCTCTTAAAGAAAAGTATCATACCTTTCTTCACTTTATTAGTACACTTTCCTTTAATAGAGGTTGTAAATTTTTTTACTGAAACAGTTAAATGTGCCAATTCTTTTCTTGTAGAAAAGTGCTAGCCACAGTAGAACTTTCTCCCTAATATTTAGCTGTACCAGAAACTTATTTCTATAGAAAATGTTGAATCTGTGCAGTAATTTCCAGATGCTAAAGATCAACCAAAACTAGTGTGTATTTTTCTAACAACTTTTATAAACAGCCTCCAAGTTCAATTTGCTATTATAATTATATGGTTGATTAATCCTTGTCTGAAAAAAAAAAAACCCACTTGGAAGTTATGAACAGTGTTTAGCATGGGGCAGTGTTGTCCAAGAGAGCAGAGGAATTTCTGTTAAGCAAGTGTTACTCTGGAGCAGTAAGGGGTTGCAGGGGAGCAAGTAGAAAGCAGAACACAAACCTTCCCAAGCTTGGCAGTGGCAGTTCCCTTGGGAGCAGTAACATTTCCAGGCAGCTCCATCTCAGCCCATCATGTCCCCAGCCCTTCGTTCCTCCTGATATTTGCCAGCACTGGCACGTGGTCTCTAGACCACAACATTTGCTCAGCTGAAATACCTGCCCTCTTTATCCTCCCCAGCTTGTCTCTAGATCAATCCTTCCTTCACTAATTCCTACAATTTTGCACCAGTCTCCTCTTTTTCCCAAAAAACTCCTGTAAATATTTAAAAACTGTGAATATATAATAGGTTTTAGAATACATTCATAAACTACCTATGAAAATAAAACTCTACCTATGAAAATAAAAACGCATGAGGTGAATCAACAATTGTTACTTGCAACTATTTGATCCTCTGTTGTGGCTATTATACATAACCATCATAAAGGAAATAAAAAATATCTGATGCTCCTTTTCCAAATTAATGATCTGTATATCCTGCTTGCTGAAAAACAGAACTAAAATTCCCAATCTATTGTAGTATTGAAAGTATTTTCTGGGCAAGTACTACAGAAATTAACATTGTGATACACTATCAGTTGTTTGATAGTGTCTTCTCAGGATATTTCCTAAAGGTTTGGAGTCTCAGGCTGGAGTCTGGAAATACTTAATGGAAAATAAGAAGAGAACCAAAATACAAACCAAACCAAAACAACAAGAAAAAAGAATCAAAATATGTTCTGCTATATAGTGCTTAGTACTAGAAGATCTGATTGACACCTGGTCTGTACAGTTCTTAGAAAAATCAGTGAAGGCAGCTGCAGCAAAGACGTACAGAAAAGAATTTATTCTTTCACAAATATGAATGCTGCTATGAGATCAAAATCTGTCAAACAGCCAGTCCCCCTAAACTGTTTGGGAATGCTACCTGAGATAAGTTACTCAGCAAGATACAGTTTTAGAGAGATAATGATATATTTTTCTTACATCTTTGTGTTTAGATGTTTTGATAGTTTCTCCTCTGTAGTCTGATACCTGACTACAGTAGGTCTCCCTAGGCCCTACCAATAATCTCTTATCCGATTCCTTCCTGCTGCAGTTCTTGTCAGTGCTGCCCTTAAATCCCCATAATCTCATCTCCTCTTTTATACTTGACTGTCTCTTAAGCTATCCTAAAACAATCTTTACTGAGCCCATGTTCAGTGACTAACTTGGCCTCATTTCTTCCAAAAGCAGTAATGGGACAGGACAGCTTCATTTCCATTTTACAGGAGCATTAGGAAGTAGTGGTCACCCGGATAAGAATAACATGTATCAAGATTTTGAAATTATTGAAGACTGTGGTCATTCTCTCTGAGGAGAAAGCAAGCTCATCTTTCTCTTGACATCAAGCATGGCATGGGGAAGCAGTGATGCAATTCCCAATATCCTTCTGCCTGTTTTGATGAGGTTGCTTAAGAATCCATCATGGTTTGTTTTGCTAGTGATCCAACCTTCTCTAGGAGCTGTATAGACAGACTTATGTGCAGCAAAATTAAACACTTTGAAGATTTTCTTAATTAACTTCCCCCCTTCCCCCAAGAGACTCATCTTTCTTCATCTCCCCAGTGAAGAGAATAAAATAGGTTTTCTGGCCCCTAGCCCTTTCTCTTACCAACGTGAAGACAAGAAACTCAGGTGCCATTTTACTGACCAATATTAACTGTTAGGAAAGTGCTGAGAAGGTGAATTAATTGAATATGGGCTGCAGATGAGTTGAATAACATCACACACTGACACATACTGTTCATTAGATTTCTTGATGCAAAGGTGGTTTCTGCAATAAGGGTACCCATGTTTTAATCTTATCTCTCAGGCTTGGGGATGGAAGATAAAGCACTCTGCTGTGTAACTGAACTGCTTCATAGGTGCTAGAGTCCTGAGAAATGTTCTTAATACCCTTTCCAATGGCTCTAGCACATCTTAAATTGCGTTACAAGAAATTCAGCTTAAATTTCATCACTCCCAAGGCACCTGGTCATTTGCAAAACCAGGTTGGTGTACATCTATTATATAGATTAAAAAACAACAGCAAAAAAAGACTAAGTAATTTGGGTGTATATAATTAACTACAAGGATATTGCTCATTTTCATTTCCCTTATAAACGCTCCCTATATTTTCTTTGCTTTAAATGCAGAACCCCTTAAAAGAGTGGGAAAAAAAAATCTGTTCTCACCCACTGTTCTGAAAAATGGATGCTGTTCTCTTCCTGTGGCACTGGCTAATGCTTGTTTCAGTTACTCAGCATGATGCTGTAATGGAAGAACTGTTTAGACTGAAGCTCCATCTGCTTATCAGTGAGAGGCTGCAAGCCTGATGCCACACTCCACTGCATCTATTGGTGTGGAGAGAAGGCTCTGCAATGGTGCGTGGGAGGAGCAAGAGTCATGGCAATGAAAGTGATGCTGAGAGAGGTGGCTAGAGAGAGGTAGAGCCCTCTCTGAGATGTTCTGGTTGGCAGACTGGAGTAGCAGCCCCTCTGAGCAGCTGTTGGGTGAAACAATGGCTGGTTCTCACTGTACCAGGCATCAATCAGACAAACTTGTGTGGAGGTGAGGTAGGATAAGAGGGATTTATACGGGATGAGATAAGACCTGATATTATTTGAAGATAAAGAGAGTTAGCAAGACACATGTGCATATATGGAATACAGCAATGCAAGAGAAATGACTTTACAGAAATTTGAGTAAAGCAATTTGCTTCCCACGTTAAGGGAAGTTGACTAATAAAGGACCTGAAGAGAGAATAACGTGTCAGTGATAGTGAGGGTTCCCCAAGGTTACATGGGAAAATAAGGAACATCTTGGAGAGTGCAAGGTGTGAAGGAGGGAGACTGAGTGTGCCAGTCAGCAGTGCTGAGTCTGGAAGAACAAAGACAGCTTTGGAGCAAAGGAAGTAGACGAGGAGCAGTGGGCAGGGGAACAGCTGTCCTACACTTGGCATCCCTGGCACCTGAGGCTGACCAGGTACCCTCTGGGTGCAAAGCATGAGCACAGTGGTTTTATAGCTGCTGAGGAAAGGGATAGAGGCAGTACAAACATGTGGCATAGGCTTTATTTGGGCCTTTCCACATTTTTGGGATTGAAAGGCTTTGCACATTGCCCAAACAGGCATGGTTCTGAGATGTGTCTTCAAGGTACCAGGGAGGAAAGGAAGACTGAGTTTCAGCTGTAAAAGATGGCAACGGGAGGAACTGGGTTCTCATAGAGAGCCTCACAAGTCAGAGATCACATTTTTCCTTACAAAGGACCCAAAACTGCAAGCACCTAGTATAACACTACTTTTGTGGATGTTCCTAAGATGCAAGACTTCATGCTGTAATTCTTGTGTAACGAATCTAACTCAGACTGGGAGATTTTTTTTTGCTGATTTTAGGCCAGTTGATTTTCTATATTTGACATGAGAGAGAAAAAAAAAATTAGTCTTTGTTTACAAGAAATGCTGTGAATAAAAATTTAATTCTACAAAGTTAAGATACCACCATTTGTGCAGAATTTCCTGCTGCTACCCTATTCATCCTTATTTCACAGTAGTGCATTTGGTAACAAAGATAAAACTTTCAGCCTTCATATTCCTTGTCTTGTCTCCACCAATTTTGTGGCATTGTCAAAGGCACTACTATCCTGTGTGTCACTCCACCTCATTCTGTGCTTTCCCATTCTGCAGATAACAACTGGTCTCCGCTGGGATTGATTTCCACATTAAACATTAATTATTTTCCTGTCCTTAGTTATGCAACATCATTGTGCCTGGCCAGCAGCAAGATGTGGTGAAAACTTCAGTGCTTGGGTCTGGCATATTTCTGCTTCTCGTGTCAGCCCTCCTGGGTAGTGGCAGGAAACACTATCTCCCAAACCTGTCAAATCTATCACTCTTCTAGTTCAAATGTTGACAGGCCTTGGTAAAGCACTCTTTAAACAGATCTGTTCTCTGTCACTGCCATGACAGTAATACATGAATCCACAATCACAATGATTTTAGAAACAGACAGACAACATGAACTATAAAAGCCTGATCCTGTTAGAGCTTTCTTGGATGAGTATTTTAAAGAGAATATTTTTGAGCTAACATTTTTGAGAGTATTGCATGTCTCTGATCCTGAATCTCTTGTTTCTTTTCGATATCTTGATCCCTTATCTTGACTCTTCAAATAGTCTTCATTTTTCTTGTGGCTACCTCAGTCTACTTCCTAGAGTTTCAAAGCCTTTTACTGAAGATGTTGCCATGTTGTATCTAGATATCCAATAATGTGGTCAGTCACTACTCCCCTTCCACCAAGCTGAATGCCAAAGTCACAACAGATGTAGTTTGAAAGAAGGAGGCATTTATTATCTCACTGGACATTAAAGATAGAACCATATTTATTGTAAGAAGAATCTGATGGCAGAAGAATCTCTCGAATGTTTATAACATCCCCTAACAAAACTGGGCTGGAGATTAGTGATGCCAACAATATCTGTGAGCATGGATAGCCAATTGCATGTGGAATTTCTGATTTGACTGTGTAGTAATGTACTTGAAGAAGTAGCTAAGTCAAAAAATATGGGATTTTAAAACCCCTGGTCCATCACACACTACTTCTAGTAGGCACAGTCTAAACTTCTGTGCTGTTTTTTGACCAGGCTCCTGAATATTTAGATATTGTTAACAATATGTTGCAAAATGAAATTTCTGACTCATGAATGACCAAAGGAAATAAGTTTCTCTTTGGGTCAGGAAGAACTCTTTTGCCACCCACCATCTCATGAGCTGTGTTTACTAACTGGGCCTTAATGATCTACCATTGTAGGTTAGTAAATACTAATATTTATCTTTAACAGAGCTGATACTAAAACTTCATTAGTAGGAACAATGTGCTATTATGACTAAGCAATGCTTTCTGAATTTTCATAGTTCTGTGAACTGTTTCTGATTTTGTTGAGGGCTTGTTACCTTGAATTCTACGTGTTCAATATGGGCACCCTAATGGCCAGATTTAATTTTCTTACTTTTCTGAGTTTCTTAAAAGTTTGAACTTTAAAAGCACAATGCTTCAAGTACAGAGACAATTCTTCTCTGAGGACAATATATTCAGAGGACTATTGGTTTAAAAAAAAAAAAAAAAAGTGGATTTGTCTAAAAGTTCAAAGGATCCTTTAAATTGCTATTTTTTGCATTCTGAAGCTTTTAGACTTTTTTTTGTGTGACTGACTAGGCACCAAGTTTGAAATTCACCCTGACTATAGCAATGGGCAGGGTAATGTCCATATTGAAATATTTAACATTTTTGTGTCAATGTTAATAGCATTACAATTCTTACCAAAATGTTAGTTGATTCCATGTATCTATTGCATTTCAGGCTCTGTGCAGAGGTTGCACGTTTCTCTCCTTGTGTATAATGCCAGCTTTTCACAAACAGATTAAAAGAGGAAAAGAATAGCATTTCTTTGCTATTTTCTCCAAATTACCCTAGAATTTTAGGTATATGGAATACAATTACCAAAAGAGTATCAGTAACAATTAAGTTTCTAGTGGGTAAGCAAACCTGGCTGTTCCATCATGTTCAGGTCCATAGCTCATACGAGATGAAGGCACAAGTAAATTGTCAGCTCCTTTGATACCATAATGTTTCCCTAATGGAACCATGGAACAACATTAGACAGGTTTCCCAACACCTCCCAGAAGGGTGGATAAAATACAGTTTCTCACCATAGTCTTCTCTGTGTTGTAATATGAACTCTTTTTCCTGTAGTACCAGTAGCCTATATGCAGTGTTTTCACCCTTTACAGACTGATAATGAGTGAATGTTCATGTGGTCTGTTGCACAACACTAAGCTCTTATTTCACTGTCTGCAGTTATGTTCAGTAAGTACAATATGAACATCATCTCAATTAACAGAGTACCTTCAGGGCTTTTCTTAGCCAACTATTCTAGCACGCTTGTCCATACTGTCATCAGCACCTAATCAACTAATGATGGCTGAAAATGAGGAAGGCCAATCCCAATAAATCCAAAGGATAGTAATTTTTCTCTTTTAATGCCCTTCTCCCTCCTTCTTCCTTCTTCCTACGGCACATTGCAGTAAATTAATGTCATAGTGGTTATTACAGTGGCGCTGCTATGGCAAGTATTCAAGCAACGATCCTCGAATATTTTACCTCAGCATTTATTTGTCCATAAAATAAAATAGGATTTATTGCAGTACTCTCTGGCTTGAGGACTGTGTGGACAGCAGCTGTGACAACTCCTTATCTCCACTGCAGGTAAAGATATAGAGGATTCTTCCCTGAAGCTAAAGAGAAACAAGGAACATGGAAGTCAGTCAACTACACAACCACAGTGTGGCACAAATTGGTAAAATAAATAAATATAAGCATAAAAAAAATTCTTATTTGTACCTAATAAGAACTCTAAGAAAAATCATTCAGTAATTTTATCCTTTAAAGGTCTCAGTAAATTAAAAGGGTATTCATTGCTTTGAAGATTGCTGTGTCCAAATCAGATACAGGATTTTGAGACAGAAAAATGGAAAGATGAATGTAAGGAATTATTGTTTTATTGTTGCAAGCCCTATTCAGACAGCACATAAGAGAAGGAATTACAAACAGGAAAAAAAGATCTCGGTCAATACAATTTTACTGAGGTTTATTGTTAGTATTGTTCACTTAAAAAAATAGATGCTTTTGACTACTTAAAAGGCTCCACCTTAAAGAAAAAAAAAGCTCCCAGATTATAAAACATAGGTTCTGAAGCCAACCCTGTGGAGATGTGACTGCTGGCTTGGAGATATTAATATTTTCAGCTGCATGTAAATTTCTGTGTGTCATTAACATCTCTGAGCTCTGTAATTAGGTCTCTCCTGATCTGGTTATAGTTTCTGTACATTACAAGTATGCAAGCCTCTCCAGGGAAGCACAAGGCCAGCCTAACAGGGTTTCCCCTTTCTGTTCCACGGTTTTGCTCTTATCTTTAGCAAGTACATCCTAGCAACTGCTTGCTTCGAGGTTACAGTGAGATCCCAGGGAAAGGCTATAAAGCATTATCAGTCTTTGCCAGCACAAGTGTCTACCACTATACCAAGGCTCCAGCACCTCCTTCCTTCATAGACTCTACTTTTACCTACCTGGCACTCCTCATTTTAAATATATTCTCTTGGAGTTTTTTATTCCTCAAATTGCTCTCCAATTTCCAATTATAGTTATGATCTTTTTTTTTTTTTTTGGTAAGAGAAAAATATATTCCTACAATGTGAAATGTGTATCTAAAACTCTAGCTGTGTTTGAAAGAATGTTCCTACTGAATAAATGATATCTCAGGAAATGAAATATAACATATAAACCAAATTGTTTGTCTTTCTGTTCTGCTTCTTACTGGGAAGCACCCGAGAGTTCAAGTACAAAGAGAAAAGTGATTTATTAAAGATGCTTGCATTTGGATTAGTTTGTTCTGAAAGCCTTGTCTTGTAGCATTATATCCAGGAAATGCTGTTCTCAATATAAGGAAGTGCTCATTCCATGGGCCTGACTCTTTTTTGATTTTTCTTGAATGAGGTTTCTGCTTAGGTATAACAAAATATTGGATAATGAAGATAGAAAACCGATAGAGAGTAAAAAAAAATATACAGAATCGCTTAGAATGAATTCTGTGTGTAATTACTTGCATTTTTGCTAACTACTGTATAAACAACGCTTTTAACAAGGCAAATTGGAAATGTGAAGACAAATCAGCTTAGGGATAGAGCTTCAATTTATTACACAATGATAACTGAAAACTTTGTTTCTGCTGCGTTGCAGTCAATTTCTACTGAGCTCACACTCTGAATGTGTGATTAATCATATGAGCACTGGGGTTGCCAATAAATACCAAAACCTTAAAACTATAACAACTTGCTCATTTTGTGCGGTCATTCCAAACAGCTAAACAACCAGAAATTGTCAATGTACACCAAGATCAATGCTCCGGGGTCTCTACATAAGATTGATTTCCCTCTCTGAGGATTTCATCTCTCTCATCAACAAAAACATTTTGTCCTCCCTAAATAATCCAATCGAATGCCATCCTCCTGTGGAACAGTGAGAGGTTTAAATTGTTTGGATTAATCTCTGCTTTGAGGTGGCCTGGAAAGTCTCTGTAACTTTGTCAAATATAGCCTGGAGGGAGAACTGCTGTGGTTTGATATGTGCTAAAAATAAACAAATAATGAGAGTGTCTAAAAATCATGTTGTGCTTTAAAAATAATATCTGTGCGAGAAAATATTTTTTAAAGCTCTTGCTTCTAATACAGAACATAATAATTGTTGGTGTATTGCTTCTTGCTAAGGCCTACCATCTCCTCTCTTGTGAAGATGGGGAAGGAGACTGGGAGCTGTGGGAAGAGATTCAGGGGACAGAAGCCCACAGAGATCTTCCCCAGATGAGTGGAGCAGATCAGAGATGGGGCTAAAGGAACTGTCACCAGCCACAGCCTTCTCCCTGCTCTGCACAGTGAATGCACAGGTGAGGTTTAATAGAATTCTGATTCTGATTCTCCATGTCTCCTTCAGCAGATAGTTTTGTAGATTTGCAGTTGAGAAAAACCAAGCAGAAATGTTTCAAAGGAATCTCTGCAACCAATAGGACAGGCAGCATGGAAAAGACCCTACAGCATGGATGTCTGCTTTCCGTGCTTTTCTTGTCCATTATGCAAACAGCCTTTCCATGATCTGCATAACACTGTAAGTTGGATAAATGGAGATTTTATGACCTTTATCCAACAATGGTCTGGAAGGAAGACAGAGCACAGACCCAGGTTCCTAATTAATTCTGTGTTTGCTGTAACTGGGGTGCAGCAAGGCTATCAATTTGTATCCCCAACAAGCACTTATGATACTGCATTGTTTCTTTGTTTATACCTCAGGTGCTTTTGGAAGCGCTGGCCAGCAGCTCTCCATGCAGAGCACACACTGCTCCCCACAGCAGAACACGGGGGTGAAGCTTTGCCTAAGCAGGTGACAGTGCATGGGGATTGCATTTGGAGGCAGCAGACTGCACACATGAGCCAGGTTGGGAAACAGTCATCCTTGGAATTTTGTGTTGAGATTTCCAGAGCAGAGGTGGGTCTGTGTCATCCTTCATAGACTTTCAGGGCTGTGGTGAACAACTGGTGTTTAAATGTGGGATTGAAGGTACCAAAATGATGGCCACATAGGCTGAGCATGACTTGTTTCCATCTTGGACTGGTATTAGCTCAGAAATGTTAAAAGAAATGTGCTGAATATGTTTTTCAAAGTATAATTATTTTTAATTAGGTTATGGGTTAAGTTATCGTAGTCTCAAACACCAAAATGGTAAACTGGTTTTGAAGGAATTTAATATTTATTTAGAAACAGGCCAAGAACAGATTGCTCCAGAAATTCTAAATACCCCCAGAGTATCTCTGGTTTGAGCTTTGCCATGCTCCAAATGTAAACTTATTTTTACTTTTCTGTTGCAAAAAATTCCCCTTTGTAGAGCTGTAAAACAAATCTTACAAATGTCATTGTATATACCAGTGTACATTCAATTTGAAGACAAAAATATTTTCAGTAACACGAAGCATACATTTCTCCTTTGTAAACATTTGAAAGGTAGAAAATGCTATGAATGTAATGACTGAAGGAAGAAAATATCACTACATTCCATTGGAACCTAAAAATAAATTCGAAGGGATATGCCTACTACTATGAGTACATATGGATTTCTTGCTGACATTAGTCTCCAAATTGAATGTCAGATTCACCAAGAGTGAGGGGGGAGCGAGGGGTGTGCACAGGGAGAAGCCAGGAGTATTAGTATTTATATCTAAATTTACTATTGGAAAGGCAAGAAGAAACATCATGATTATCATTAGGAAAATCTCCAAAGCATATTTGTACATTATCTTGGGGCAAATACAAGTGTCACATGTTAACAAAAGGCAAAAACCCACACCATGCTGTTGTGCCCTGAGGGCCCTCTCTGCTTAACACGAGGATGTTCCAGAGTGCGCATGCACACCAGAAATTTATGATTTCCTTGAAAGGCAGAGATAAGTATTTTCAAGTCGCTCACACACAAAAGAATAAAATGAAGTATTAGTGATGAATGTTGGTAAATGACAGCGTCTGAATGTCCAGTCATAGTTTTTTTCAAGTGTATATGTAACAAATTAACAGGTGAGTATGTAATGTGCTAAGATTCCATGCTTTATAAATAAAGGAATAAGTAAATATTTTGGTATTATTTTTAAATTAAGTCAGAGGGTAAGGAAGAAATTTCACAGGCACTCAGATACATATATTCACCTGGAGGCCACTGGAAAAATTTAAAAGCCTCCTAAGTTTGCATCAGAATGGGTAGAAAATGGCTAGAAAAGGGCAAGAAAATGGCTTGAAACATCTGCCAAACTGCCACAGGGTGGTGGGAGCAAAACCACTTCACCCTGCTGTATCTCAGTCTTGAGCTTCAAACAGAAAAACAGTACAAGCTAATAAGTAATTTTTTTTTTTTTTTTTTACTTTCGGACAAGTAAGTGTCTGACATGCCTCAGAAAATGGCTTAAATGTGAGCCTAAAGATGGGTATTGGTTTTCTCATTTTACAGGACACAGATCAGAAGGGTGTTCCCCCTGTGTCAGGATCCTGCCTACCCAGCAAACCCATTTGCTGGCCGTGCCCTGCCCACAGGGAGTGGAACAGAAGGGTCCACACTGCCAGGGTGCAGAAATGTATGAAGGAAAGTCAAACCTGTGAGAGGCAGAAATAGTCTATGGGAGTAACTTGATAGGTCAGTAAATTTCAAAGAAGCCATTCAATAAAATTTGCAAAATAACAAAGCTTAAACTAACATATGAGTAAATTTGTATATCAATTTATATACAAATATTCATATATAAATTTCCATGTAAGTAATTTTATACATTTATTAGAAATTAAATAAGATCTAATTGCACAAGAACGTTGGGAAATATTTGTTTTGTTAAAACTTAGAAAACGAGAAAAAAATAGAAGAGATGTTTTTGTAGTACTTGGAAATTGACAAGAAAGACACCGTAAAATCATACTGACAACACTGAAAAACCTAGAAACACTTATATAATATAAACCACAGTTTGAGACTACAAATTCTCAAAGAACCCATGCAAGAGATGGATTTTTGCATGCACACCACATATGCGAGCGGTTAGTGGGTCAGGATCTAAGAACCAAGTGTTTGGCTTTATTTTTTAATAAATCATGTAAAAAAAATATTTGAGGAAATAAATTTGCAGAATACGAGTTCAGGAATGCTAATTACTAAGAGTTCCTTTATGTACTCCAATGTGTTAAAAGATGAATATTCAGTGGTTTATTAAGTCTATGATCAGTCATGTCCAAAGAGAAACAACTATTGTGGAAAGGAAGACAGAGAACATCAGTACTGAGCCTTTTATTTCGACTCCTTCAGGAGCTAACCTGTCCCTGAAGTCATCCTAAGAACATGACAACCCTGTGTTTATGACTGTAGGGGACAGGTTGGGGCTGGAGTGTTCTCAGTGGCAGCTGGGGCAGTGTTTGCATGTCCCCCATCAAAGGAGCTGCCTGAGCTCAGAGCCAGGCACAGGGAGTGGCTATGACCAGTTACCCTTTGGCCTTTCTTCCTTCAAGGGCAGACTTTTCCTTTTTCCTCTCTTCCTTCAAGGGCAGACTTTTCCTTTTTCCTCTCCTCCTTCGAGGGCAGACCTTTCCTTTGGCTCTGTCTCCTGAGCTGTATTGAGTATCCCTGTGGCTGCCTTTCCTCAAGCTGGAACAAAGGCTTGTCTCAGCCTGTCCATAAGGAAGTGATCCAAGGTCACAGGGAATCTCACAGAAAGGAGTGGAAATCCCAGTGTCTGAGCCAATGTTGAGAAGTGTTTTCTTCAGGCTCCTCCCTTCTGTAAATAGTTCATTGCGTCTGAGAATGAGCAAAGGATATTTGACTAATCTCTTGTGTAAGTATGTCCTCAGACCCCCTTGTTATGCTCTTGCAGCTAGTGCAGTGGTTTTAAGGAAGGAATTTGGCTTTCTCTTCTAGAGGTTACATTCCCTTTTAGAGCATTATTTAAGTCCTCCTGCTCATTGTGGCTAAGTTGAGAAGCATAATGTTAAACACACAAGCTCATGTCCCAGTCAGTGTCTGCTCTATGGTCATACTCCTTTTATTACATTTGTCTGTAATATTATTCTGTTTGTTTTCCAGTATGGAAAGTGACAAAAAGAGGCCTTTATCCTACATTTGCCCATATGGACTCCGTAAGCCACACTACGATTTTATTATTTCAGTAACATTGCCAAGTGCTATAAATAATCAAAGCATTTTGGGTTTGACATTTTTTCAGGACTTCAGACTTTAGGTGCCTGCTTTTGGTTTCTTTCCCCCTATTCATGACAACTCTTTAAATGGTTAATGGTTGAAGCCTTGAAAATACAAATTCTGTGTCTGGGGAATGCTGTGATTTTTCTCTGTCTCAGGGTGATAACACAGAGATTTGCATCTAAGATAGGGATGTTTCACTTGTGATGCCTTTCTGTACCTTGGAGCATGTTCAGGCTATGTGGCGTCTCCACTGAAGTTAAGGAAACATAGTAACACTTTAAATTAAGGTGATCTGTATAAATATTTTATTATTTATACAGCATTCAATAATGTGCTTGTAAAAAAACTTGGGAGTATGCATTGAAACAGCAGACAAACTATTTGAACAATACTTACATCTTAAAATATTGTTGTAACAGCTTATCACCTTGCTGTGGCAGCATTTTAAGCATTTATTGATGATGCATTTTATAACATGCCTTACAATAAGTTATTAAAGGATGTAGTGGCACCAACTAATCATTTCATAAACATGAATAAACCATTTATACAGGGCACCTTAATTTAAAGTGCTTGTAGGAACTTGCATAAAATGTTTTGAACAGCTGACACGCAGTATTGGTGCTGCACATAGTGCCAAAGTGGTGTCATGTCCTGGTATGCAAGAATCTTATGTGGGACTGGAGCTTTATTGCTTCCAGTGATGGAGCTGGGAACTGCACAGTAATTCCAAACACAAAATGTTGTAAATCTCTTCTGAAAGAGTGTACGAGGAAGTGCATAAGCAATATCCAGAATCTGGTGACAAATAATGTAGAAGCATGTTATTGCTCATTCTATATTTAAGGGAAAAAGGAAGGAAAAAACAATCTATTTGCTTTTAGCAATAATACACCTGTGTGTAAGAAAATGCTGCTCAGAGGTAGGGTATATATTTAACTCCTTGTCAAGCAATTAAAAATTATGATGATGATGATCAAAATTCAGTCAGCAAATATATGATCTTTACACAGATCAAAGAAAAAATATCTATACCATCAAAATAGAATTCTGAGGTATGTAGAAGGTGACTGTTAAGGACAAAATTTGTACACAAATACTAAAATAATTCTAGAAATGAGAAGGAGATGTCATGCGATTAAAAATCATATGAACAACACTGCTACATTTCTTAACGTTGGCTATGATTTACTAGGAGCATTTAAAGCAATGCTAAAAAAAAATGAAGTCATACCTTATTCCC
This sequence comes from Acridotheres tristis, assembly GCA_037013685.1. Classification (NCBI taxonomy): domain Eukaryota; kingdom Metazoa; phylum Chordata; class Aves; order Passeriformes; family Sturnidae; genus Acridotheres; species Acridotheres tristis. The sequence continues at coordinate 5,298,245 of CM072898.1, forward strand.
CTCCCCCTGCAGATATAGATTTTATTTGACCTATTGCTTTTAAAACAGAATGGCTTAAAAAGCGCTCTTTACATGATAAAACTCAAAGACAAAAGAGAGAATGCAAATCATTTCTATATTACATATATGTTGCTCCATTTGGCAAAATCAAATTAGATCTTTTCATCTCCTTACTGTAGAACAAAAACAGAGCAATATTATGAAATTTTGCAGGGCTTTATTTCTAGGCGTCTTTTGTGTCCAGTCTTTTAAACTCAGGTTTTTCTGCCTTTTTTACTGACAAGCCCACAATTTTCAGAAAAGAAAGCTAGCATTAATTAAGACAGTGCCAGCTGTAATTTTCTTGGGAAGTAAATTTCTGCACAACTAAAGGTTACAGAGACCTTTTCACTGTCAAAATTTACTACAGCCTGTGAATGTTAATGTTTCTAATGAAGACATGTTCTCTGTCCCTGAACTTAAAAGTACCCTGAGAAGAAGGCAAAGAGAAAAAAAAACTCTATTTGACGAATGTATCTGGAGTCTGTGCATTAATGCAGGGTTATGCCTGCTGGTGCATATTGTAATTATAGTGTTTGGATAGCCTTGTTTTCTAAACAAGGAATATTGCTATAAATTGGCAATTTTGCATGAAGAGTAGGCTTGTAGTAGGTGCCTTATGTTACAAATAAGACAGTGGTATAATAAGCATTTAACCCATTAGACTTGGGGATGTTCTCAGCTAAGTCTGGATAGGAGCTGTAATATAAAATGTGGGATGAAAAGGTACTTTGAGTCTTTCTATGAATGCAGCAGAAGAACACATTCATTATCTTCTAATGATCATTGTACTTCTAATGATAATTTTTTCTTCATTTTAAGTGAAATCAGCTGCTTCTAAAAAGAAGTATCTGGCTTTGCTCCTTTTTTTTTTGCTTTGAAGCTGATTAAATAGTAAACTATATATAGTTATATAGTTTTTGTTATTTTGTCAATGTGCATTTTTTCCCTATCCCTACAGTATTTACTGCCAGCCAGAGTGGCAAATAAAAAGAAAACTCAACATCACAAAAAGGATTATATTCTTAATTTTTTGTTGCTGTGTATTTTATGGGATATTTTATTTTTCTATTCTTTGTAGGTTTTTTCCCTAAAGCAGAATGAGAACCTTTAGGAAAAAAAAAATCTGCTTGTTGTCTTATGCATGAAGTTCTCAAACCAAAAACCACTATTGTGTGAAATTAATCTTGATTTCCCATGCAGCATTGTGGTCAATATGGGTAGGAAAAAAAAGTAGCCTAATTCATGACTATACTGGTTAAAAATGGCAAAATCAGAGGAATGCAGGTCTTGCAAAATTTTAGAAATATGATCCTAATGATATGCTGCTAATATCCATGTTGAATGTGGAGCTGTTTTAAAAGTGGGGCATTAGATTGCAAACTGAGTGCTTTTTCTGCATCAGAATGTTTAGGTAGCTTTCTTTTCTCTTCCTTCCCTTCCCCCTCCCAATTTCCAAGACTTTGGAGCTGAGGTTTTCAAGACACTGAGCTTTACAGTCAGAAATGAGCCAGCCTCTAATATTTCTGGGGAGAAGTAGTGAGTATCACAGATTGCAAGTGGCTACAGCAATTCCACCTGAGGAGCAGAGGGACGTCAGACGTGTTTGTGTCAGGCTGTGCAGCAGGGCCAGGGCCTCAGAGTCACTGCAGGAGTGTTTTTGCCATGCTGTTGATTTATGTATCAGCTGCATTGATGAGGGCTGGTTCTCGTTCTGCCCATCAGCGTTAGGGACTCGGATGGAGCACTGGGACAAAAACGTGGGAAATCAATGTCGTTGTAAATATCTGTATGGACACTAGGATAATCTATTAAAAGCCATGACTATCCTATACCAGTGGAGATATCAGATCTCATTACACATCCAATCCCTTTTTGCAACATGTAAATTGGACTTCATTTTGACTCCCTCCCAATCCAAGAGATGCACGTTACTGCTGAGCACCCCTTCAAGACACCTCAAAAGCATATATTTCATGTCTTCATCAGTTTAATCTGCTACATGGTCAGGAGCTCAGAATAATTAAGATTTGTTGGCTAATAAGTCAATATATGAGATACTGTAATTCCAGACAGCAGCCTAGTATGGCACCGTTATCATTCTTGGAGCACTGCACAATGAGATAAAAATGATGCAGTACTGGCAGACTGTAGGCAACAGTCATCAGCAAGGTATATTGGGCAAATCATCTTTTTTTGGGATAAAGGCATGGTTCAGCAGCTTAAAAAGCCGTGCTTATGTATATATAGGCTGTGGTGGGGAGGATTCTCCCAAGGTATTTGAGCTTGTGTTTATGGATTGCACATGGATTTGCACAGATTTTTGTTACACTTAGACAAATCACCAGAGACATCATTATTGCCTTTTAAAAACAGCTTCTTTCCCTTTAATTTAAACCTGTTCCTAATTGACTTGATCTGAGCCCAAATAGTCCTTGTTCAAGTGAAATAAGTACATCACTCATTTCCTACTTGAATTGGTTTCAGATCTGACCTTTAGCTAAACCAGTGTAACTTGGTATGAAGACACAAGCCTTAAGCCTTAGAGAAAGCCTTGGAGATCGCTTTCAATTCCTTTTGTAAGCAAATACAGGTAAGCAAAATACATCAGTGAGCTGCCAAATGGAAATCATGTTTGGAAACATGTGCTGGAGAAATTGCCATACAAAATGTTACTGAGGTAACCAATCCCTCTGCCCATCCGTGCTTGAGCAGCTGTCCAGTGTCCTTTAGACTATTAGATCTTGACAGAGATTATGGAGGAAGGTATGCAAGAAATCAGAAAAAGGTATTCCTAAAATTTGATAATAAACTAGACCATCTGAACTGCTAAAAGTTAATTGTTCTGTGTTTTACTATGAAATACAGGAATATTGATAGCTTTTGTATTTCTTCTTAGGTAAAAAGTCTGCAATGTAATTGACTTCTGTCTTCATCAATTATTCCTGCTGATATGTTATTTAAAAAAAATATATACATATATTTTATATATATACATATATATTATATATATATATATATATATATATATATATATATGTAAAATTCTATCCTACTGTAGTAAGGCAATATGCCCCAGTCCTTTTTTGGCTGAGCTTTTCCTCTTAGTAAGCAAAAAGAAATGCAGTACTGGAGTAGAGTTAGAGAAAGACAAGGATCTGCACATATATACAGTTGAACTATCCCAGTCTCTTTTTCTTTTTTCTCTCTGTCTCTGGTATATCTAAAATATCATGGAGAGGGACAAAATATTTCACTCAAATTCATTTTAGTATATCAGGGACACCATCATTTTCAGAGTAGAAAATCTGTTATACGAAAATCTCCTGCTGTGTTCTCTCTTAGATGCCCTCAAAAATAAAGATGGGAAATCAAGAGAAATGAAAAAAGAAAATAGGAGCCATCTATCCTGGTTTATTTTCTAGGGCTTTGTCTTATCACCTAAATTTCCAAATGGCACAAATACCTGGTTTTTAATAAAAAAGAACACTAGAAAATCCTTGTTTCATAAAGGGGGAGGGGAGAAATCTTTGGCAAGTGGGTTAAATATAGGTGAGAAAACTATTTAGATCAAGGCCAACTGAATAAACACTATATTTTTTTAAAAAATATGAACAAGTAATATAGGAGATTGGTGGAAAAACCAATTCATCTGAGCATATGGAATAAGGCACTGTGGAGAAGGCAGTGGAAGGTACTATGGACAATGCTATAAAGCCTAAAACTGGTGACTAAATCTTAAAAATAAAAAAAAATCAGGTTACGATCCAAAAATCTTGGCATAAATTGAAACTGAGTCACCATTTTTGAGTAATTATTCTTTTTGGTTCCTAAGTAATTCACCCCTTCAGCTCCTGAGTCCTTTTCTTTGTTGTTATATATGCAGTGATGGACAGCAGCATGCTGAGAAGTAAAATTTCTTTCATGTAGACCCTGAAAAAAAACAATGCAAATAATTTCACTGCAGTTCTAACCTTGAAAGAATGCAATGATAAATATATTCTGTATTTCCTGCATAGCTGAAATGCATTCAGTAGGCACAGCAGTAGTGGAAGGATGCTCAACAAGGCAGTTTAATCAGTGGCCATCACCCACTTCATCAAAGGACAACACACAGGAATGTGCTGGCTTTTGTGACAACTTTACACAGAGACTCCCAAGGGTAGTGAGAGCAGGAGGCTGGGCTGGAAGGCACTAGAAAAGATACGAACACATGCAAGGCTTCTGTCCATCCAGAACACAAACTTGGTGGGCTGAATGACTGTATTTTTTCCCAAGAAAAATAGTATTAGCTGAACATACTAGAAATCTTGCTAAAAAGAAAAAAAAAAAAAAAAAAAAAAAGAAAAAGAAAAATAAGGATAATAATTCCGTTAGTGGTCTTCATTAGTTTGGCACTTAGAGAGTGAGGTAGATCACAAAGCATTGACTGAAACTAGATGATGAGAACATGATTCACGAATATGAATGTGGGCACTGCACACTCCCTTGTGACTCAGAGTGAGTATTTTACGTGTGATTCACAAGGAAAAATAATTGTTTTATCAGATGCATTCCTTACTTATGGCTGGGGTTAATATTCAACTTATTTTAAATTGAAATTCAACTGCTATATCAGCACAGAGATTTCTTCCAACACAGACACTAAAGAAAAGAAAGAAATTGCTTTATTCACAAACATGACACAGTTCTCTCCTCCACACAAGCTCATTGATTGGTGTTCTGCAGAGGAACCTGATGTGCTTTTTGCAAGGCTGCTGGTCTACGTTGTTTATTAGAAAAGATTTTTTGAGTAATACAAATAGAATCTGGACATACCATCCGTATAGGATTGTGAATCCTTGGGTCTGAGGAAGTGACAAACATAGCAGGAGGTTGGTGTTGCATTAACAGTGACAGCCTCTGCTGCCTCAGACTGCCAGAGTTCAGATGGGACCAGACTGGGGAGCTGGCATCCCACCTCATGGACCATTCTATCTCAAGAGATGCATCAGCTAGTTCATAAAATGACCCTAACTGTTTACAATAAGGCACCTCTTGTCCATTTTGATTTCTTTTTCTAAGTCACTGAGGTATTTTTAGGGAATGCTAGGAACTTACCTTCAGCAGAAGAACAAATACTAAAGAGATTTACATTAAATGTTCTGGTCATATTACATAAATGTTCAGCAAAGATTAGGGAGGTTTCCAGTAAAATTTTTCTGGGCTGTTTTGGCTATCAGAATGGTTGTACAGAAGGGTAATCTTCCTTGAGTCATCATTCTTTTCTATAACCACCTGAAGCTCCTTTTCATAATATGGACACCTGCTTCTCAGGAAATGTGTTAAAATTTAGTGAAACCATGTCTCCCAGCACTGAGTGTTTAATGTGAATTGGCTGGTGTGAGCAACCTGCAGTGTAAAACTCAGTGTGTATGGAGAACAGGTGGTGGGAAGGAGAGGAACCTATCCCTGAGCACCCAGAAAGGCAGAAGGAAGGCACCTGTGTGTGCACAAGCAGGAGAGATGTGCTTTCCTGAGATTGCCAGGAGCTGCCTTGGTGTGAGGGAGCCCCCACTACACCACTGCTGGGTGTGGTGGGATAGGGCTTGGCAGCTCTCTTACTTCTCTCAGGGGATTTTAATATTTTCTGTTACTATTGATGTCTAGCATCTTGTAAGTGAATGTCACATAGAAAAGCAACTCTTTGCTTGCATTTTTACGAATTATTCAGTTTTTTTAACGGTTTCAATGAGGTTAAGTGTGGCAATGTTGTTTAGTGCTATATCTTGGTGATGGCTATTAGAAAATGCTTTTTCATAGTCAAACTTCTAAATGCACTGTAGTTTTATTCTTTCTTTGATCTTGTAAAGAATCCATTGTCATTTGATTCTTGTATTTATTTGGTTAATTGCACCACTCAGTGTTTTTGCAATTAGCTCAGTGTTTAGTTAAAAAAGTCGGAAATTTAGTAACAAGAGCATGGGGTTTACATCCTCTCTCAACATTGTTGGTTTCGTTTTGTGGTTCCTTTTTGAAGGTAGTGGGCTTGGGATATCCCTGAGTGTTAATAACAGCAGTCATTGCCTAGTAGAATTTCAATTCCCAGCTTGGAATCTCAAACTACCTGATGAGACTGAAAGCTAAATACAATGAAAACAGTTAAAAAAAATAGAGACAATTTTTTATTATGCCCAGATAATAAATGGAGCTGCTGGCAGAAAACCATCATGTAGTTACTGATGAACCCAGCTCTAGTGCCAATAGCAGTGAATTGAATCAAAGAGTGAGAGCTTTTGGAAGGCTTGAGGATAATTTTAGGAAAAGTGTGTTATAAGTGAGCTCAGAATTAACAGGATAATCTAGAACTGACCTTAGCGGTCAGTGCTGAAGGTTTAAAGGGTGCATCTCAGTACAATAGTGGGCTGAAGAATTCTTTTCTGGAAAAGGTGTCAGCTGCTGGGACAACCTTGATGTTTGCAGAGTTATTGTAATTTAGATTTAATCAGAGAGGATTGAAGTCTGCTCACAGAGGAAATGATGAATTTCCAGCTCTATGGATTTCTGCCCTCTAATTGTGATAGTTTTTGTCATTTGAGTCTCACTGCAGCATAAAGATATTGAATACTGTATGAATTTCCATTACTCAAATCTCAAGAATAAAGTAAGAGTTGGAAAGAAATGCCTGGGAGAAATTAACCTCCATCTTTTCTACAGAGGAGCTGGAGGCATCAAACAAGGCTAGAGACAGGTAAATGAGTAGCAAAACAATGTAATAGCATCAATATTTAGTTAAACTGTGTAATTCTTTGAGAGAGGATGCCATGGGTGCTAAAAGCTTATGTGGGCTTAAAGCAAAGCTTGAACGACATGGAAGAAAAATCTATTGGGGGTTACAAATAACATCACCACAACTGCCTTAGAAAGTCCTCTAAGGTGAAAATAGCTGGAGGTTTGAAGAATTAATAAGAAAATGTCATATACATTTGTCCAGCTCTTAAACTTTTTTAGGCATCTGCCTGAATAGTGTTTTGGAAAGCAGAAACCAGGGTAGAATAACGTTGGATCTGGCTCGGTAAGGGAGTTGGCATGAACACACTGCTGATAGTGATCTCTTCAAGTAAAACCAGTGATTTAAAATGTTCTACTTCTTTGTCAGACAGAGCATGTATCCACCCAGCTGGGGTGATCTCCTGCAAGCAGCCCATGCATCTCCCTTTGCTGGACTACTGGATTTCAGTTTACATGGCTCTAAAAAAAGCCAGCATGAAAAAGCCCTGCCCTTACAGAGATCTGTTTCCTCAGTGGGACACAGCAAGGGGAGACTGGCTCAACTTACCATCCTTCTATTCATTACTGGATCCAGCCCAGGGGTCTGACCTGCAAAGTTCCCTGCAGTAAAGGACTATAACAGATTGGGGGTCAAGAACTTCATCCTCTTTCAGAAGCCACTGTGATATTTGCAGTCATCAGCTAGAAGACCCCAGATTAGCTGTCATGGGGTCGTCAAGAGGAGAAATGGTCTTAGGAGCAATGCAAGGGATGGTCCAAGGCCTGGGAAACATACTTGCAAAGTCTTACAACCATCATCTGCCCCTAACAATGCACATCTTTGACATAATGTGGTTTTTTGTTTTTCTTTATTGGGACATCTAAAAGGGTGTTCTGGCTCAGAAGCCACAGATCAAACTTCAGAGGAAAAAAGGACATTTGCCTGTCCTCACTGGTCCAGTCCCAAGGTTTTTCTGTTTTATCACTGGGAAAAGCATTTTAGAAATGCCAGTACTGAGTGAGGGAGAGGGAGTTGCATTCATTTCTGCATATTATTTATTGGATTTTTAAAAACTGACCTGAAAAAAATGTTTACTTAAAGTATTTACTGCAAATTATATTGTTAGTGTTCTAGGACAAATGATCAGTTGATAGTTATTTTGCTGGCAAAAATAAAAAGCCCAGACCCCACACCTGTTTAGCTGTAACCGACAAACAAAACAATCATTCAATTGGAGTGAAAACAAACCAAATGTCTTGAATTTTCCAAGAAGATATAACTCCTCCACATAGCCCTAGGACAACATAGTCTGTTTGTTGGGAAGCATACTTAGCAGAGAGCTACAAATCTCTTTGCTGTGAGACTGAACGATTGTCATACATTTTGCTCTCTTTGTCTCAGTTGATAGTGTCTATAATACTATTCAGAGATAGAAAATTTGTGCCTGTCACTGTACCTGTCAGAAAGGAGCAATACCCTCTGGCAGCAACAGTCAACTTTATGGAGTTTTATTAGTCTAATGAATGAAAGCCCAGTAGCAAGCCCTGTAACACTTCTAAACTTTGGATTTTAAAAGGAATCATTATTAACAGTGAAAAACAACTAACTAGCAGCTTGTTTTATGTACACTTTCTTAAATGCTCCACGATTTTTTAAAGAAAAGATTAATCTACAGTAATTTGTCATCAGGCTCTGAGTGACTGCAGTATAATCCATACGACTGCAGAAGGTTCTGCAGGAAATTTGTAAACATAATGCAATCATGTGTTTGCATTTGTGACTCCAGAGTAGCTGGTAGCAGCTGTATAAACTTCTGTGCTCCTGCACAGAAGAGAGACTTAGTGTGACCACAGCTGTGTATTGTTAATTGCACGGGATGCTTTCCTTGGCCACTGTCTATGTTAATGACAGAATTGTGCACCAGTTGCTCTCCCTCTGTCTCTCTCTGATTCTTTTCTTCCTCTTAACTTTTGCTCCCAAAAGGTCGATAACATCTTATAAAAGGCCCTGGTTACCTTGCAGCATATCCTTTTTGAGCTCTAAGCACAAACACATTCAATAAACTGTGCGGGAAATGTTTCTCATTTACTACTTCCAGTAAAATGAAAATGAAATAGCAAAGACTGCTCTACATCTTTTCAAGGTCCTGAGATAATTAGTTTAATAAAAATTCACTTTTATAAGGCATGATCCAAGTGTGTTGCTATCTGAGGGAAACTCCTGCTGACTGCTGTGATTCGGGCCCAATGGCTTTTCTGTGTTTTCTCTGTTGTTTTATACAATGTTAATTTTTCAGCTCACACAAGCTTATTTGCCAAAGAGGACAAAGAACATTTTCTGTCTTACAGTGGTGGGAGATTGCTGGAAAGAATACATCCAGGTAGTCAGATTGCTCTTTATTTGGTTTAGTCCACCTTGAACATTCTGTGGCATTTACAATTATCACTCTTTTCTGCGGGGCCAGCAGCACTCTTGATGCTCCAGCATCCCATCCTGCAGCAGTAGGACAGCTTCCCTGGGAGAGGGCTCCAGGAAGCTGATGAATCAATTGATGGGTCACTCAGGAAATAAACATGCGGGGCCACATGCTGTGATCTGTGCAGCTGAGATGTCAACAGAAGTTCACAAACACTTAGATGGGATGGATTCAGACTGATTCACTCTGAATGTAGATTGCAGTCATTAAGAAACCGAGTCTAATAAATTCCTTTACAACTGAGTGTGACACTATACATACATATTAGCATATTTAAAACATAATAATACTGTGCTTCCTTTGTGCCAGCACAGTTTCATCTGTTTGGATATTTCTGTCCTTGCAAAGAATATGCATTTATAGCTCTTCTCTGCCTACTGCTTGTCCAGAAACATTGAGCTGAACTTCAGTTTCCATAACCTGCAGTATGTGAATAGTCATCATAAATTTAATATTTGAGCAGCAGTAATGGATGCCACACAGATAAATAATGTTAGCACATTATTTTAATCAAGAATGAAAATATTGCTTCCTAATTCTAGAAGAATATTTCTTCTCATATTGTTTGATTCCATTAATTCGATTTATTCTCTTTAACAACACATCTCATGTTTAGTTACAACAATGAGTACTCTCCCCCACATTAATAAAATACTAACCAGCTAATGTATTTTCTTGATGGACCACTCAGGGTGTGTCTTATCCTCTCTCTTCTTCCTCATGGTGTAATTTATGTGACATATTTAATTATACTGGACATCTCACTGTCACTGTTATGGCACATTGATATGAGTGACTTGAGATAAGCCAGTTGTTGGTTTAATAAACTGGCATCTACTGGAAAAAAATTGCCAAGGCATCAATGTCTACAGGTTGTGTGAGAACACACCAAGTAACTACATTGCAAAATTTTACTCTGCCCCAGTCCTCTACAAATGTTTAGTATCTTGCTAAGGATTCTTTTCTCTCTTTCCTGCTGTTAGTTGAGTATATTGACTTCCAGAATCCTCTTAACCAACTTTGTTGTTATTTGGGGTTTGATTTGTTGTCTTTGTTTTTTGTTTTATATACTGAGAGGCACAATTCTGATTGAATACTGGTAGCCTCTACAATCTCGGCATGCATGTGTCATAAATTACCTTACTATCAATATATATCTAAGAAATATGTATTCTCCTCCTTTTTGTCTCAATACTCTTTTGTTTCTACCTTATTTTCCTTGCTTTCTTTTTAGAACACTTAGCCCATTATAAAGAAAAATGTTAATACTTTAAAGATACTGTCTCAAAAGCTATTGCAATTCCTGCCTTTCCTAGAGAGGAATGAGCTTACTGTGGCAAAAAAGGGAAAGGTTACAGATTGCCATATTTACCCTTCTGCCAGAGTCTTACCCAGATTGTATGTGTTGACTAATGTCAGGCCTTAAATATTGGTGAAAATGTCTATATCCCAGCTCATAGTCTAATAATAGAATTTATCCCTTCTGGAAGGTCTTGTTCTGGGAAATCTGAAATTTCTACTTTTATGAAAACTGTAATTTTTCTATATTTTGAGCAGCAATATGTCATTATTGAGCTGACCCACAGACCTAGTATATTAGTAACCTTACTGGAGGATTGCTGAATGCATAAGGGAAGAGATCAACTATTCTCAGTGAAGACAGTCTCTGTACACTGCCTAAAGAAATGAGAGGGTAGAAGTGATCAAGGATGTGTTTGAAAGAAATTACAGCTGAGCTGAGGAGAATTTATTTGCCTGAGTTTTCTTCCTCTTGAAGAGGAAGGTCATGGAGTAGTGAATTTTTGGAGATTCTTTCTATTGCTTTCAATATAGAATTCATGTTGTCTTACAGCTGTGGATTGGGTTCCCAAAAACCAACACCAGTCCCTTTCAGAAATTAAGAATAGTACAGAAAGAATGCACTAATAGCTAATACACCTATTGAGCTGAGAGCACACAATGGAAAAAGCCCACAGAAGAAAATAAACAGAAGATCTCCCAAGACACTCTTCCTGCTTAGTCAAGGCTTGCCTGTTCTGCTCACAAGCAGGGCCAAATAATGCTGCTTCTCCATCCTGCAGCTCTCCCTGTCCTATCCTTAAAGCTTTATAAATTTGGCTTTTTCCTTTTTTAAAAAGAAAGTTTTCATCAAATCCTGTTTCTGTGCTTCATATCAGTAGATACCCCATTTTGCTTTCTACTCTTGCTAGAATTCTCACCCATTTCCTTTATTACTGTCATCTGAGCTACCTTTATTGTTCCCCTCCCTTAACTCTCTTTTCCACTGCCCCTCTTTGAAACTCATCCATAAAATTCCTGGCTGCAGTCTGAACATATTTTCCCCCTGTATTGGCGCCTTCCTCATTTCTTAAACTATCAGGGTAAAATTTTCCTCTTATCCTATCAGGCCCCAAATTCAATGTTCTCATTGCACTGAGAGTTTTTTCAGGATGCATTTTTGCTTAGCTGTACCTTTGCTTAGACAAACCTGACATCATTGTGGCAATAGGATATTTGGTTATAATGAATTGTATTAATCAGAATTGGTTTATATTGTAAATATTTGGGTGGAGTTTTTTTTTCTGCAGTTTTTTCTTTTTAGAGAAATGAAACTTATGTTTTATGTCTTCAAAGATTTTTTTTAATGTATTTCACTTTAAGTGATGTTTCCAACTGCCCTTGTGGAGTGAGATTCTCAGTTTAGAGCATAATGTCTGGTGAAACAGGAGCTGTTCCTCCTGATTGCTGGACAATCAAAGGTAGGGATGGGAGAATTCACTGTGCTGGCACAGGAGAGTTATTCTTCTGACTTGTGAGAGAAATCCTGGATCTGAAGAGAATTACTGTGGAGCCAAAGGTGAGATGATAAATTTGCCTGTCTTTACCTGCATGCAAACTGTACAGGTTAGTACCTGTTTGAGGTACCACTTAAATGGACTGGGAGACTTTTTGTATTTGCATATAGATTTTTTAAGAATACAGTTGTCTGTGATATCTATCAATTCTTAAGGCCAATGCAGATCACTTATGTTTCATATCTCCTCTCTGTCGAGATAATGAACTTAAATCTGATTACATAGAAAAGTAGCTTAACATTTCAAATGCACAATGATGCTCTTTATTAGCCACGCCTTAAATCTCCAGAGTAGTCCTTTCTGGTACTCCCAAGGTAACTTTGGTTATTCTGTGTGGTCTTTGGGCCACTGTTTTCAATTCAGTTGCCTGTATGGTGAGAAAGGTTCTATGTGGATATCCCAACCCTGGCAGGTCAAGGCCAAGCTGTATAAGGCCTGGTCTAGTGGGAGGTAGGAAGATTGGGACTAGATGAACTTTTAGTCCATTCTAACCCTTTAACACTGTATGATTCTATGATCTTCTTTAATCCTGTAATTCTCTTCCTGGATAGAGCTGGACATCGTGAGAGAGAGATACATCCTTGCCTTAGCTGTGACTGCAGGCTGCTACATCCTCTAGTCTTAATTTTTGGTCCTGATAAATAAGGCAGAACAGAGTTATTACCCTGCCTGCCAAGGCTCCTGAGAGAGCCATGGCTGTGGTTTTGTAGCAGTTTTGGAGGAGATGGGGACAGGATCCATACTAAGTCCTGTGGAACTGGAGACTCTTTCCTTGCTGTGGTGAAGGTATTGATGGAACCCCTTCCCATCCCTGTCTCTGCTCCACACTGTTGTCAATCGATAGGGCTTTTTAGCAGGGAGGCCTCCTCCACAGTCACACAGCATGCTCCTAGATGAGCTTTGATGTCAGGTAATCATTGCTGTATATAGTAATAAATGATGTGTTTACATAACAGAATTCCCTTGGCCTTTGATATACTCAGACATGTTATCAAAGTGGTGCAATGACATCTTGTAGAATGAAACAATAGGAAAGTGCAGAACTGTACAAAGCGAGCACCAGCAAGCTGAGCCCAAATGTACATTGCTGTGCAATTATGTTATTTGCCCTTAGGGCAAGAACCACAGCTGAAGGAAGTTAATATCAATACCCTTATGAAGTCCTCAAGGAGTATTTCTGTGATGGACATGGCACTTATTTGACAAATCACTGCAAATACTGTCATGGTACCTGTTATTATGGATAAGGGGTTTGAACGGTGGTTCCACTTAAATTTTGAGAATGAATTACATTAAGTTGTTTAATATAATTTGTCTCAAGTTCCTTAATACACTAAGTGTCTCAAGATGCTAAAGTATTTTTCCCTTATAGACTTTCTTTTCCTTGTGGCTTTACAACTCT
>CM072898.1:5316767-5404267 GCA_037013685.1 Acridotheres tristis
TATTAAATAGATAAATAGACATATTTTTATGCTTCAGTTTGAGAAACAGTATTTTTCAGCCTGTGAGAATCAAACATGCTGTCATCTGGTGTGCTTCTTTTTGGTTTTGGAAGATATGGGCTTTTTTGGGGAGGGATATCATATATAAAAGATGGAAATATCCTCTTTTTGACTAAGGTACTGTAATTCTCGCAACATGAAAAGTAGCTCAAAGAAAAATCTGACTGGCCCCCTATCCTTCTTCCTTGTTTCCTACAGAGCTGTATCCAAGACATGCTTTATAGGTGACTGCATACATCATGCAGTGCTCTAAGTGTGTCTTTACAAGTATCCTGAATGCTGCTTGAGTATGGAAATTACCGACAAAAGAAATTAAGAGCAGGAACCCCATGATTAGACTAATGCATTGATCAAGTCAATTCTTCTCTGTTTCACTGCCAACACACCACATATAAAAGCGTCATTAAAGAAACTTTGCTGTCTCTCCTACTAATGGTCTACAATTTGAGCATGCCCAGATGATTGACAGGCTGTGCCAGGGCTGCCTGTGTTGTCTGAAAAAGCCACATCGGATCAGCGGAAGCTTAAAGCAAAGCATAAATTATAGATATATGTCTGTTTCTTTGATGATGTGAGACTAGTAGGTGCATCCCACTTCCATCACACAAAGAACCACACTTTCATGCAGCTTTTTCACTTTGTCACATCACATTTGAAAAAACAACAGTGAAAACATAAATGTTCTATTTTTTTTAACAAACAGCCTGTTCAAAGCCAGTTTTGAAGTTCTTCACTTTCTGAATTAATTAAATATAAACTAAGTGTTAAATTGCAAAGTTCAGTGCAGCGAGGATTGTTGCTTATTTTCTATATCTATTTGTCATTACTGTTAACTGTTATGCATGTTTCTAAACCAGAGCTACTGATCTGGAATGCTCTTAGCATTTTGACCATCTAAACAAAGGTGCTTAGAAGGCACTGAAAAGAGAGATTCTTTTGCTTTGTAAATTTTATTGAGAAAAGCTGATTGAATTTTATTGCTTCTAAATTATAGAATCTTCAGTAATATTGCAGTGACGAATTTGGGGCTCAGGATACTGCTTATAATTATGAAGCAAAGTGTATGTATAATTTACTTAGAAAATAAAAGAGAGACTGGCACTATAATCCTACTCTTCCAACAGGAATAATATTGCAGGTTTATTGTAACATTAACAGATTAAATGCTACCTAGTTTGTTGATGTTATTTCTATACCAGACTCAAAATCTCCATTATAGATTAATTCACCAGTTTGATGGTTGTGGCTAATAGTCAGCCAAAAATAATGACTCACGAGCTGCAGTCGTAGAGTAATGACTCTAGAAATGCCTTCTACATTTGCAGTTTCAACTAAATGTTTAAAATATAATACTAGGCAGATACAGGATAGGTCCATTACATATTTGTAAGGTACTACAGAAGAGAGACTTGATAGCACTTGACTGAAAAGGATTATATCTTTTTTTTAGGGTGGCTTTTTGTTTCAGCTGTTTAGTACCAGAGAGTTTCCTTGTTGCTGCTGAACTTGCTCTCCAGCTGTACTGTAATGTTGCCATTTATGCTTTGCTGATGTCCAGTTTTATTTCACAGAAATAGTTTATTGAGTAAAGCATAATTGTACTTTGTAAAATACTCATCTTGTATCACTTCTTTTAGAGATCAGACGTTTCCTTTTCCCATAAGGTCTAAAGATCTGTAAGTTGACATAATTCTCCACAAATCACTCTGGTAGTGTAACTTAGACTGTCCAAATTCCCCTTGGACTGTGGCCTCTGTAACTGTGCCATCACTCACTTAACTTCACCTTATCTTTAAATAAGTTTAACCAGAAGGGACTTGTTCAACTCACCACCTCTTGAGTAATGTGAATTATTTATATGATCTTCATATGTGTTCGTTAAGCTGTATACAGTAAGCCTAAGTGTAAGTGTTTATTCTGTTCATCCATAAGTGTGTTACCCCAAGCTTTGAACTCAGGGTAACCACAATAAAAATCTCTCTATTTTGCTGTTCTTTGATGGAAATGGACATCATTTTTTCATGTTGTACAATGGCAGCAGTGTTGTGTCAGACAGGAATGCATAAAGAGACATTTCACATGTTCAGTGTTGTCTTGCTGCTTTCCAGACCACCTTCCCCTGCTGCTCTGCAGAGCTGAGTGTACAGGAAGCTGCATCCCACCATGTCTTACAATATAAATATGCCACTGTAATGGCTACTGTGGAAGTGATGATTACAATAGTCCTTTCTTATCAATTCAGTGCTTTGCTTGAGCAGCTATTAAGTGCTCTTTGTCTGTAAAGGAATGTTAAGCACTGAGAAATAAGAATTCAGTAAAGCAGTCCTGTTTACTACTTAAAAGGGCCTCAGTTCAAATGGAAATAAGCTAAAACGACCACGCTGAAATACATCACTGACCTGGATTCTCCAAAAAACCCTCCCATTGAAATCCCCATATATTTCTAGGTGAAGCTGGAGAGCAGTGCACATGGTCTGTTCAGAGGCAAAGCTTTTGGTGGAAAACAGTTGCACCACTACTGGTCTAAAAATCTTTAAAAGGGGATGGAAACAATAATTTTTCTAACTGACAGTACTACACTTTGGTTTTCTTTATTACCTCTGCTTTCCATTTGAAATTTGTCCAGAACAGCAGTGTTTACACATGTCCTGTTAGAAGTAATGCCAGAGGGACCTCAAAGGCATGAGTCTTGTTCCATTCTTCTTTGGTTAATTTTCCTCCAACATAAGGTATTTTAACACCTCCATAGATCATAGGATGAATAGAGTCTACAGAATCAAACATTGTGCCTCTTTCAGCGTTAAGTGTGCTCAGGTTAGAACTTGCTTAATTTATGAGCTGTGAGGCAGCCATGAAACCATGGGTAGGCATATTGTTAGAACAGATTTCTTTTTTCAGAAAAAAAAAGGGAATTTTATTTTGGGCTTTAGGGTTTTTTTTTCCATGTTGACTGGTTGTTTTGTTTTCTTTCAAAACTGGCCTTTGCCTCTTTTTTTCTGCCTTTTCTTTTTTTCTACCACAACTTTTTTTTTTTTTTTTTTTAATTCTTGGGGGTTTCCCCACACACCCCGCTTCTTTTCTCAGGAATGCTTTATCTTTGTCTACAGTGGGCTTCCTCCTTGGCAAAGCAGCTTCATATGTTTCATGGTTTTCTGCTCTTCTGAACTGGAACATGTTCTTGTGTGCTCTAAGAGCACATAGCTTTGGAGGATCTACAAAAGACAAGACATTTCATGCATCCTTTCTGAAGCCTATTTCTGACAGTCCCTTGAAACCAATTCAAAACTCTCCCTAATTATAATAGGACAGGTTTGTGTCTGCTTCCAGTCAATAAAGCTTTGTTCTGCCTCAGGGATTTTACTTGTACCTGATTATATAATGGAGGATAGAAGAATCAGGCAATAGTAATTTTAATCCCTGACTTTCATTCAAATAAAACGTGCAAAGAGATTTAGTGAAAGGGAGAAATGTGAACATTGTACTACTAGAGCAAACATTCTACAGTGAGTTCTGCTGGGTGGGACGCTGCTCTCCCCCTCTACTTGCCCTTTTGCAAATATTTTGGGGTTGATATTGGACAAAAAGGAGGTGTTTGAAATGGCAGCTCTCTCTGTTCATTGCAGGCAGCCTCCAGCCCCTGTGCAGCTCTGGGGGGAGGCCCAGCTCCAGCAGCAAGTGCTGCTCAGACTGCCACAGTGCAGAGAAAGAAACACAAAACCAAAACACTCAGTACTATGTTGAAGCAAACCTGGGTTTGTGATCCCTGTTTTCCACATTTCACTGGGAATTCAGTCCCAGGCTTGGAAGTTTGAGATTTGCTTCTGTCTAAGCAGCATTGAAAAGCTGACCCATATATAAAGTTTTAAACACAGCATAGTTGTTTTTCTGTTGTTAAGACAGAGTATGTATTTTAAATTTTTGAAAGTCTTTCTAAAAATAATTAATTATTGCCATAACTTAGGAAACACAATAGATTTTTTCCTTGATAAGACTGTTCCAGAAGCCAGTATCTTCACAGAGAACAATCCTAGCTCTACATCCTGTGATGAATGGTTGGCTATCCTATTGTCAGATCTGGGACCAAAAATTAAAATAAAAACTGTTATTAAGTAGGGAGGAAAGGGAACTACATTAAGATATTGAGGTTTATATTTTTCCTGTGCAGCTCTAAAAAGAATGAGGTTTCATTGCTTACAGAGAAATTAATTTATCAAGGTACTCCACTGACAAACTGGTAACAACAGATCAACCTTAGGGTGCTCCTCAAAATTCAGTTCTGTGACCTCAGCTTAAAGTCAAGAGAGGAGAACCAGGAGTAAAAAAGGATCAAATGCATTCTCCTTATTTGTTTGTATCTGGGTCGTGCTAATTGATCCCAGCAGAGTTTCTTCTGGCTGGACTACCTCAATCAACCCACCTGCATCTTCACCTGGAGGAACTTGTCTGCTTATCCAGCAGCTAGGGCAATACCTTAGAGGAAGAAAAGGTTTCCTCTGTTACTCCTGGGAAGCTTTTTAACCTCATCATTGTCATGTACGTTGCTGGGCAGTCAACACCACAAATGACAAACCAATACTTGCACCTCCCAGCACACCCTGTGTTTGCTTGTACTCAATGGTACTCCACAGCTGGATTAGATATTTTAAGTAGCTAGATATTTAAGTGGTTTTCTTAATGTTTCATGCACTTAGCAGTCTTTAATCTGTCTTTAAAGTCTTTCTGTAAAACCTGATAGCTGGAGAAAGAACTCCAATGCCTTTAAGATAGATACAGTTTTAAAATATGGACCTCTGAACTTACTGAACCTTTGCTGCAGCACATAAAAATATCACTCTTAACCTGTATATTAAATGTTGGGGTTGGAAAATTTCTGCACAGTTGTTGCTGTAAAACTTGTGTATGTGTGAAATTACATGTTTCTAGGTGCAAAAACTCCTAAAGGCATTTAATAAGTATAGTAACATTTGCAGGATTTCAGCCAAGTATCTAAATCAAGAAGCACTAAAATCTCTTTAAGAGAGATCACTTGTGTACAGTTTTTACTTTCAGGTCTAGATATTTAAATTTAGTTGGCTTGTATCTAAACTTGTAGATGCTTGCACTTTTCTACAAGCATTTTTTTTTCTTATTTGAAAATGCTTTATCATTTTCTGATCAAAATAACACGTATTATTTAGAAGCTCTAACTGATAATGAAAGATTCTTTTATTTATTTTCCACAACTATACCTTTCTTCTGTATCTTCACGTTCATAGTAATCCAAGAGTTTTTACATCTGTGTACATATGTGAATGACATGGTGGTTATATCCTCTCTAGGTGAAAAGGACCAATTGTGGAAACTAGTAACTCTCTTAACTTTTGGTTTTCCTCTCAGACTAATTTGAAAATGGAAAAAGTGATTTAGCACCTGAAAAAAATGTGGTGCTGTAGATATGAGCCTAGTTCCACCCCTTTCTGATTTCTTTCTTCATCTATTGCATCTATTCCTGAAATATCAGAATGCAAATGCATTAACATTCATTACATCTGCTGAGGTCAGAGCATTTGAATAATTCCAAATTAAGGATGTGACTTATCGTGTCCTTAGTGAAGCAGACCTCAAATGCTGACTTGTTCAGCTGTCATGGTGTAACACCATACTACAGGCTGGGCTCAAATACTGAAAATTAGTCTGTGGTAGGGCAGCACTGAGTATTGCACTGCTCTTTTGTTCATCTTCTTTTTATTTTCATCTGCAGAGCTGTTTCAGGTGCTCACTTTTCTCTGGAGCAATGGAACTGTTCCAGCAGCCTGTGCAGTCAAAGGGATCTGCTGAACATTGCCAACAATATCCAGGGGCAGAGAAGGAAGGGAATGGAGCAGTGGATCTTGAAAGGAACAGAGCAGTGCATCCTGAAGGGAATGGAGCAGTGGATCCTGAAGGGAAGAGAGCAGTGCATCCTGAAGGGAATGGAGCAGTGGATCCTGAAGGGAAGAGAGCAATGCATCCTGAAGGGAATGGAGCAGTGGATCCTGAAGGGAATGGAGCAGTGGATCCTGAAGGGAAGAGAGCAGTGCATCCTGAAGGGAATGGAGCAATGCATCCTGAAGGGAATGGAGCAGTGGATCTTGAAAGGAACAGAGCAGTGGATCCTGAAGGGAACAGAGCAGTGCATCCTGCCACGCACAGGGCAGCAGCTGCCCTGGATGGAGTGTGCAGTGCTGGCTGTGCCACCAGGATCTGCAGCTAGTGACTGTTCTTACTCTAGGTGCCTGGGCACTGCTAATATCTGCAATTTTAATGCATCCATCTAAAATGTGCATTCTTCTGCTTCCCATAGCTGCACAGCTGTCATGCCAGTCACACTCAGTTAAGGTGAAAAAAATCCTAATATTGCTCTTACCATTTACAGAGCTAAAGATTAGTCAGAAGGAGGGAGGTACCTGTGTGTTTTTTGTTTCTACCACTAGTTAAACATTTTTATGTAAATAAGGTGTAATTTCTTTGTGGCTCTGTTGGTTATTTATGTATAGGGAGAGTGGAGAGCTGAGGGCCACATTCCAGTATCTGAAGGGGCCTACAGGGAAGCTGGAGAGGGACTCTTCCTCAGAAGCTGTGGTGACAGGACAAGGAGTAATTGGTACAAAGTGGAAGAGGGAAAATGTAGCATAGATTTAGGAAGAATTTTTTTTACTGTGAGTGTGGTGAGACACTAGAACAGGTTGCTCAGGGAGGTGACTTGAGACTTCAGAAGCAGATCTGCATTATTGCACCAAATTACTTAGACATTTGGTTTAGTTTATGTCCTATTGAATTGTGTGTGTACAGGTGATTAACAAAGGGCAGTATAGAACGTGGTTTGTTCTAACAGGTGGCCTCAGACTGCTCAATGACAAAAAAAAAAAGAGTTGGTTTAAAGCATATAAGAGAAGTTCATGAGTGTTCAAGATAATTTTGTGTCCACCACAGGGCATCAAGCTGTCCTTGCTTGCCTGGTCCAAATCCATCAAGAGTGAGATCTTCAAAGCTCTTCATGCAAATCCTACACACATTAACACCTAGAGTAGATGCTCGGCTCCAAGTACTGTACAGACACTGCTTGCCCTACATTATTTTCATTCTTTCATGATAATATACGAGAAATTCTTATAAAAATAATGTATTTTGCTCCAGATTTAACTTTCTAAAGGGTTTTTCATTTCCCTCACTTTTCAATATATGTTTGAAATATCCTGTCTAGAAATTGCCCAGTACTTCTGGTATTTCATTCTACTGAACTATTGTTTTCATTTGAGAGTCATCTTTTCCTTTCTTCTGAAATGAGACCTAGACTAAATACCAAAATTCTTTCACTGCATATTATGGCTGAGTGCACTAAAATATAAAAAACTTGATTTAAGGTTTTTTGAATTCAAAGATCGTAGGCAAGTGTTCATTTGAAGGTTCAGTGGCATTTTGAAATGAGAACATCGTATATAAAGATGTCAGAGATGGAGCCTCCCACAGTGAGGTTGAAAGAAGAAGAACAGAATGAATAGAAGAGTTTCTGGGTTTCAAGGAATTTTAATATCTCATTATTTGAGATTACTGTACATATAATTTTCCAATATTTTGTATTATAGACTTTGAATGTATTGGTTAAAATTACTTCATGCCTGGCATCAATTTAGTCTTATTCATTATCTCCCTTAAATAAAACCTTAAAAATAGCTGGTTTCAGTG
The DNA here is from genome assembly GCA_037013685.1 of Acridotheres tristis. Taxonomy (NCBI): domain Eukaryota; kingdom Metazoa; phylum Chordata; class Aves; order Passeriformes; family Sturnidae; genus Acridotheres; species Acridotheres tristis. The sequence continues at coordinate 5,324,532 of CM072898.1, forward strand.
AGTGAGCAATTTTCTGATAAGTACAGATTCTTCAACATTTCTAAAGTGAACTTGTAAATGAAAACAGACTAGGAGGTAGCAGTCCCTCAGCATTTCTTGAGCAGACTGGTATTATATGAATTCAAGTAGTTATAATTTTAACTAAATTTATAATTTATCATTTGCACCATGGTTCATCCCAGATTTTTATGATCTTACAATTAATGCTCTTGCTACCTAAATGATGCTGACTTTCATAGTCTAATGACAATGATTGTGATGCTATTTTTTTAATATATATGGTCATTTCTTTGATCAGTGTTCATATGTCTTTGGTAATCCAAAAAGGGGGCTAGAACTTGATAGAACTGAGGTAGAGCTGGGTTTTGAGCACTAGTGGAAGAATTTCTATATATTTCTATATAGTCTAGCAACTACCTTGATCCAGTAGTGGAACTGAGGTCATCCACGACCTCATCAGCCACATCTCGTCTTAAAATTTGTGTCCATTTCTATTTCTCACTTCCATGACACAGCTGTAATCTGGCTTTAAGCAACTGAGATATTAAATGATATTAAACGCCTGATTATATTTTTCAATATCTCAAGTTTTCAAAAAGTCCTATTAAAACATGTACCATATGCTTTCTATCTTTGTACCAGGGGTTTAAAACTGTAAAACTTGTGACCTTTAAAAGTAGAAAGCAACTTCCATGGCATTTCTAGATATCTAATTTAGGTAAATATTACGTAAATTTATAAAATCTTAGAGCTGGTTATCATATAATCCTATATCTAAAACACCTATTGAAAGTACCAAATAAGTAAATACATGCATTTATATAAGAAAAATACATCCATCATTTACTGTGCAACCCTTCTTGTATTTGAAAGAACTTATAAAATAATTAGTTAAACCCAAGATTCCTCCCTTCTGACAGTGAAATTAGGTGTTCCAGTCGGTTTACATTACTATTTCTATTTCCTATGCTTTATGTCATAGTGCTTGAGAGACGCTTTCTGTTCTAATACACCAGAATACCACTCCATATCTTTTGCAAGACAGTGCTTGGAGCTGAATGGAGAAGCAAAAGCAGGAAAGGAGGACTAAGAAAATACAACTGCCTTCCATTTTCCTTCATGTCTACTGGGGAAAACAGAGATGGTATTCTCTGAAGGATCTAGCCTGAGTTTCCTTCTGTGAAGCACTGGAAGTAGCTTCCTAGGAAGCAATTATGTTGTGTCATGCCAAGGAGATTTTAAGAATAGGTTCAATACTGTCTGTCTTTGTGAGGAGTACAGGTGAGGTTCTCTCACTTTGCAAGTGGTTGAAAGTGGAGATCCTTAGAAATAATGGCCTTTTTGACACAGTGAGAAATGTAGTGTCTGGTAATATCTGAGAAATTTTGAGAGTTGATATTAATCAGACAGTTCAAAAATATTTGGGAAGCTTTGCTCTAGATGATCCTTCCACATCACCATTTCTGCCACCTCCTGATGGTTCAAATGCAGTTAATTTACAGTGACTTAGTGTGAGATAGCAGCCATGCTCTTACAGAGGACTTTTTCCTTTCCTCTTTCCTCCTCCTTTCCTGTTGGAAACAGGGGTTGGACAGAAGGGCTCTTTGCTTTCTCAGATAAAAGGTGGGTCACAAAAAGAGTAACCTTCCTTCCAGCTTGTTGGGAAACACCACAGTGTCTGACTGGCCTCTTGGGAGAGTTCTCATCCAGGGATGTCCCATGGCTTGGGAAGAGGTGGATCACAGAAAACGGAGCATCCAGGGCAGGGCAGCATTCCCTCTGCCAGGAGTAGAAAACTTTTGCTCTGCAGGAGAAGGAGCTGTGCTGGGACCCCTCCGTGGCTCTGTACCATGCCAGACCCAAGGCAAGAAAGGAGGCAATAGGAGCTTCCTCTTTTCAGTAGAAAATTCTGACAGAAAAAGAAAAAAAAATAATATGCAAAAGAGAAATGCAATGTGAAATAGTGGGAACGCACTGAAATTGTTAGTGAGTGGTTTAGTCTCAGAGAGGCCAAAAAACTCGCACCTGGGCACGAAAAGCTGAGATAACCACTCACAACAGTGCCAAGCTAATGAAAACATGCAGCCTTTCCAAACTGGTAACATTTCAAAACCTTCTCCTGTCTTGTACTGTACTTTATTCCTTCTCCTCTACTAGTTTCTGAAATGAGTTTTGCTTGTTATCATAGGCAGCTTTGCCAGTTCTTACTATTTTATCATGAACTTCGAGGTATTTGATGCTTTATTTAAACCCCCAGCTCCTGCAAATGCAAAAAGAATTTTTTTTAAAGGTAAAACAAAACTTTCTGGGTCTCATGATAATGTAGGAAGCTTGAAAGTGTGATCCCAGAAATATACCTTAAGACTTAATCCCTCAACATTCAGAAGTCATCATGTGAATATAAAGAACCCAAGCGTGTTGGGGATTTCAATTTCTTGTTTCTTCGAATTTTTTTTCTAGTCTGTTTTCAGAATTTTGGGAAATCCAGTTGATGATCTGTCAAAGTTTGGAGCACCGCATGGACTGAATGAAGGTTATAATATTTTTATATAATATTATTAAGAGACATTTAAGCCCTGTTGCAGAAAGAGGACAGGAACTTCTCCCTGGAAACTAATGGTAAGACATTTGGCTATGGCTCTCCAGTATATCCAAAAACAAACAACAACAACAACAAACACCAAACAAAAAAAAAAGCCAGAAAAGAAACTAAATGTCGTATAGCAATTGCTTCTCTTACAGTACTTTCCACTTAGACCACATGGATCTCCTTTATTTGGCAAGAATTTGACAAAAAGCTTGTTTGATGTTTTAAAATCTTGGGATTATTTGATAAATGAAAAACATTACTATTTTTTTCAGAAGTGTGAAAATTAGTAACAGAATCATTTGCCATGATGGCATTTACGTATTGATTCTCACAATAAGACTTTTGCCTTTATTATATTTTTCTTTTCCAGCCTGCCTTTGTGACCTGGCCCATCCCTGAAAACTCAGTTGCTCTGTTTGGAGAGAACAGGAACAGAGCCCAGATTTTCAGATTTCCTTTCAGCAAGTTACTTTTCCAGCCCTTTTCCTCATGAAAATAACTTTGAAGATCCTTACTAAAACTAATTGAGAAGGTTGAAAGCTTGCCTCAGATGTTTTTCCCTCCCAAAGCTTATTCAGAAGCCTCCTAGAATTGGGCTTTAGTGTCTGTGGGCTGCTCAAATCGAAGGACAAATCCTCAGAGGTGCTGAGCAGCTCCAGCTACAGACTTGGCTTCTTGTTAGTAGTGGCTTCCAGCAACATCTGCACCTCCTACAGGGATCAGGACTTAGTGGCTCTTTGCAGCTCCCAACAGGCATTCATTCAGGGCTGATACATTTTTATATTCAGTTTCACTTGCATTAGGATGTTTTCAAAAGCCTGTCTAGAGTGCAGTAACTCTGCATGTTGAAGATCCTTCTGCAGCTGGGTGCTGTGAAGAATCAGGGTCTTACAGCCAGCTAAAGCCCCTGATTCTGTTTGCAGTCTCCACTTGACAGTTCCCTTGCTTGGACAGAAATGTGTTTTGGGGAACCTTAAGCCTAAATTATTGCCCAGTTTGAGGTCTCCTCTCCAGTAGTAAGCACTTTCACTTGGTGATGTTGAAAGTATGACCCAGGACCCCTCCTCTCTCCTGTCCTTGTCACAATCACCTCTCTAAATGCTTAACTGATACATTTTCAATGTCTTGAGTTTATGCACTGAGGAAAGTGGGCTCCTAAAATTATAAATGTTGCTTTCAGTCTGCTTAGCATGTCATTTTACTGCCACAGACAGGACTTTCCCTTCTCCCTCAGATGACTTCTGCTGAGAAACTTGATTCCAGTTTCTGTTTTCTGATCCACATCCAAATATTCTCCTTTTTCTCTCTCCTTTTAGTGAAATCCATAAAAAGTTGCTAAAGCCAAGGATCAAATGTAGCAAATAAAGCCATGACAACCCTGTAATAGACAGTTTCTGGTCTCACACTGGTATAAACTGGCAATATCCATAATTACCCAAACTTACATCAAGCAGACTGGAGAAGCAACCTGCCATTTGTTACATGGAACCTTAACTAGAAAAGGTGATCTGAATAGTAATAGGATAATATATTAGATTTATATCATGTTTTGGTGGACATAAAGTTTTCTAAGCTGAATCATTAACTCTGTTTTACAGATGAAGACATAAGGTTGAAGTGAGCTGCCCAGGTTTGTGCTGCAGGTAAGTGGCTCAGCTCAGAACAGTCCAGTGAATTGTCTGGAGAGCTCTTTTGGCTCCCTTATTATTTACCTTAGAAATCTTCAAACGGTGAAATGAAAGAGAAGAGGACATGAGAGGAAATTAAACCATACAAAGACAACTAGTCAGCCAACTCTTCCTTCTCAAAAACACAAAATAAAAGTTTCATTCAATACCAACAAACCCAGATGTCACCAATTAAGAGCAAAAGTAGAAACAGACAATTCAGGCCTTTTGTTGTTGTTTTTTAAAGTGGTTTTTTTATTGAAACCCTATACATACACATAGGATGAAGATCAGACTAATAATACAGATTTCCAATTTCTGGTCTTTCTTTGTGATAGCACTCAGTTCTTTGTTTGCCAAGAAAAAGCTTAAATACAAATAAAAATCAGAGTACCAAATGACAAATTCCAACGCTGAAAAAATGAATAAATCAGCAAATAATTTTCTAAATCCCAATTTCCAATAATAACACTGTACATAAAGAAATAAACAAGCTAAAAAATATTTCAACTCATTTGCAATGATACTTGACAGTCAAGTGTTTTAGTCTTTTCAAAATATTAAGAGATAATTAGGCTATTTTTTTGTGTAAAATCTTCATGTGGTTGTTTCATTTCCCTCCTTGCAAATCTCTCTGAGTGCTCTCATGTGTGACTTGGAAAAGCAGCATGCATGGGCTATTGCTGTGCACAGTTTGGCTTCAGCTCTGAACTGGAAGCTGAACTTTGTTCCAGGCATGGAGTCTCCATGAAGAGCACATGAGGAGAGAAGATGCTCCACAGGAGCTACGGATGTCCCTGGTCCGTGGAGTCACCTGGAGGAGTCTGAGGCCAGCCAGGAAAGCACTGGGGTGAGGGGTGTGTGGTGCTGACTCTGCTGGGCTGGTGATCCAAAGGAAAATTTATGGGGTGGGCTCTTAAGTGTTTTTCTGTGGAATTTGTCGCACAGCAAGACCACGAGCTCCTCATTTGGGTAAATGATTTAAATCTGGTCCTGGGGAAGGGGCATGGCCTTGGGCATTCAGGTATAATGAAACACACACAGCACACGTGTGGTAAAGCATGGCATTAAACATCCATTCACACATTCTACCCTTTGGCTGGCATTATGGAAGTGTTCACTCAGGGGCATCCTTCCTTTCCAAAAATAAACCTGGGACTGATTATAGATAGCTTTGCACCAGAATCATGTGAAACTCGTGGGTTTGAGTTCAGAGGAAACGTGGGAGGTTCTTGTTATGATTTTAAGTTCACTTGAATTTGAAACTCAGAATGAGAGTTAGGGAGGGGAGGACTGAACACTGGCAGATCCACAGGAAAGAATACATTCAAACTGACCCTTGTGAAATGCAACTGTCAATGGCTTAAGAAGAAATCCTCACTCAAAACATTAAAACAAATCAAAACACATTACTCTCTCTTAAAAGTCTGACTCTTAATATTACCAAATATCCCCTTTTCCACTCTAGGCAATACCATTTTTTAGGAAAAAACCCCTAAAACAGAAAAGAAAATGCATCATATGTTGCCCAATGTCCATCCCCACAGCAGCTCTAAAAACCATAGGAAAAGTATGTTCTAATTAATTTATAAACAAAAGATTATTTCCTGCACTGCCAGCAAAAATCCTGTTTGCCGACAAGGTTCTGGCTTCAAACATTATCAGCAACTGGCAGGATGAGTCCTTTTATGTAAATGAATTCATTATTATTAATTTCTGCTGGTGCTGAACGATTTATGAACTGCTTTTCGAATATGGAAAAGTGGTTCATGAATCAGAGGGGAAAAAATGTTCAAAAAGTCCTGGGTCGATAAATAACAGTAGTCATTCATGAATCCCGCCCATGGTGTCTTTTATCTTCAGTAGGGAGAAGATCAAAATGATAAAATAGTAATGTGCCAACAAAAAAGGATTGAATGGGCAGAGACTGGTAACATTGTCCTCTCCGAGCCTTAATGGGCAGGGATGAATGGTGACAGACCATCCTTCACGAGCAGGCAGCTACTGACTGATTCCCCCAAGGTGAAGGGCTCCTTTTTCTTGCCACACAGAGCCAGGATAACAGGCAGCTGCTGAGCAGAACCACAGATGCCCCTTCCCCACAAACCTGGGCAAGCTGTGGGCAAGGGATGGTGATGTGGCATGGATATCTGTTAATGTGGGCAAAGGTAAAGAGGCAGGAAGGGCCTTTGTTCCACAGAGATTTTTATTTCAGCCACGTGCATGGATAGTCCAGGGTCAAAGGTAAGGCAAAGGAACACCTCGTGGTGAGGGTCCAGGCTCGTGTACATGGGTGGCAGAGGTGGGAAGAGCATCAGAGACCAATTATCAGGGATAATAATGGGGATGATACACAGGTGAGGTTAGGGTATGGGAGCCAATGGGGAGACAGGGTGGGAGTGACTGAAAGGCCGAGGGACAGGGAGGGGCACGGGGCCAACTGAGGGAACAAAACTGAACAGGGTTTAGAGAAGCCCCTTGTGTCTCCCTAACTAGGGACTAGACTGCCTCTCAGGATCTCCACAGGGTAGGGTTTTTCTTCTCGAGGAATACCCCCTGCCCTGGGCAGGGTAATTGCAACCCTGCCAGCAGCCTGCTGCTTCCCCCACATCTCCTACACCTCCTTACTGAGAGTCTCCCTGGAGCTGGCACCCAGCTCTTCATGCAAGGGAGTGCAGAACCAATGGCATTGTAAAGACTCTCATTTTAAGATGAAGAGAGATGAAAAGTACTTGATTGAAAGTGGGAAATCTGGCAGCTGTTCATTCCTGTTCTCTGAGCACACCACCAGCCCTCAGCAGACTATGAGCCTTCAGGATAGCACAGTGCATACAACAACTGACACTGGCCTCGCTTAATGGAGACAGAGCTTCTCATCTGTGTTTGAAGAAATCAGACTGAAACTCAAAATATTGTGTGTACCAGGACTGAGTGATATTTTCTCCTTTAAGAGCTTCTCTGATATGCAGGTCACCCCAGAGAATTGGGCCAAATTTATTTAATTTCATTAAAATCACAAAGTTCTGCCCAGAATGAGTTTAGCCCATTATTATTTCAATGCTTAATATAGGAAAAGTCTATAAAAACAGAGTAGAGAAGGCCATAAAAAAAATCTATTCTCTAAGTAGCTTGTCTTTCTACAATTTTGATATACAAAGAAACTATAGCTGCATATTGTGATTGTTTGCCCTTAAATAGCTTTGCTCAGCTAAGAATTTCAAAGTCTTTTCAGGTATTAGTCAAAACATCCTGTGGGTTATGAGGCATTAGCACTAAAGGTGAGGTAAATGAAGGAAAAGCTACATGCACAAGGTCTTGAAAAGATTTTGGCAGACTCAGTAGTCAGTCTATAATAACTCCTGATTTTTCCTGTGGAACCAATAGTCACAAGTATCTTCCAGCAGAGGAAAATAAAATGACAGGCTTGTAGCTGGTTTTTAGCCTTTTTCTTATGTAAAATATGACCATTTTCTTTATTTCAGATTGCCACACGACAAAATCTTGTGCTTCTGAGCTCAGCAATGAAGTTTTAATCACCCCAATATACATCTTTCCACGATATATATTTTTCTGTCTACCAAAGACATAATGGCTGCTCCTTTTATGGGAAACCAGGATTTAATCCAGTAAGTCTGTGAGAATCAATATTCTTGTGAAATGACACCATGTTGAAGTTATTTTATGTTATGTTGATGGTTAGCTAATTTTGTAATGGAGACATTTCTTCTAGAAGCAGACATAGTATAATTTAGTGGTAAAAACGTCAATCACAAGGGGTTGAACACTTATGTCAGGGCAGGAAGAGGGCAGATTTATTGATGGAAATGTATCTATATACTCTTTGTGGCACTTTGACCTGAAATATCCATTTTGGTTATAATTTTGTTTTGTGAAAATGACATCAACTGCAATCACTAATGTAAAAGTGACACTGGAATGCTTTGTTCCAGAGGCCCGATTTAAAAATCTTGCTGCTGTTTGTTATAGTAACAGCTTCTCAATAGCAAAGAATTAAGGTACTCATTTAGCTGCTTCTTTTCTCTCTCTGTAGGCCACCAAATTGTTCTTTTTTGGTTTTTTGGTTTTTTTTTAACTGTTTAACATTGTTTAAATAATAAATATATAGCTTGTTTCATAACGACATTGAGGTAACCAAGAGAAAGGAGGCAGGTGCTCTGGCTGGTATTATATGTGGATATATTTTTGTATGGCTTTTCTTCCTAATGCCAGTTAACCACCCACCCAAAGCCATAAAAAACTTCAATAGGAATGGGTAAGAGAGAATGGAATAAAATAAGTACAGAGGTTGAGAGAGGAAAATGGCAAGGAAGGAGGCAAAGAAAAAGCACAATGCAGAATACAGGGAACCCAGGAATTTCTCATTTGTGACTTCAATGGGTTTTGTTTGGTTGGGGTTTTTTTACAAAATCCTCATCAATTCACTGGAATCTTGTATTCTTATTGCAGATTTACAATGATGCAACTAAAAAGCAGAATCTGGCCAACCCTCAGCTTACAGAATAGGTAAAAACCACTAGGAGCAATGTGAATTTTTCAGAGGAGCTCTGCTATCCTGTGAAGTACTGGTGTGAAGGTTGGGTTTTTTTCTTTTTACTTACAGGATTTTTTCCCATAAGTTGCTAGGAAACTAACTACTGGCACTTAGGGGCACTTAAGAAAAACAAAAGAGTGGCTAAGGTGGGGAGAGAAGTGTAGCATCTGACTACACTTCTTTTTTCTCTGGGAATTTCTATCGAGGGAGGAGATACTGTGAGATTTTTGGGGGCAGGGAAAGGACAGGGCTGCTGGCTCTCACTTTCTCGAGGTTTCAGAGGAGAGTGGTCAAGCTGTGCCTGGGGAAAGGAATTTCAGTACCACTGTCAGAGTCAGGGTTTGTAAACCAAAGCCTCTCCTCCATCCCTGTGATGAATCACAGATATCATACAACAGGATAGTTGCACACTAGCAAGCAAAGCCAAGCAGCTTCTCCATGTGCACTGGGAGAAGGTGGGATGGGAAAGCATCGGATTCTCCCAAAAGTTAGGATCGCTGAGCCGTTCCAGTGTAGTCCCACATCTACACACTGAAGAAGAATCAAAATAAGACTGAAATTAGGTTCACTTCCACACTTTTCCAATCAGATCCTGGGTGGTTTGTGCTGCAGAGACATGCTGACTGGCAAGAACAAACTCCTTATTTAGATAAGAAACATGTATCTAAAGTTTTGGGTCTTTAGTTCTGTTTTAAAACAGATTTTTTGTTGTTTTTTCTTAACCCTAGACATTTTAGTTCTGCCCATTTGCATAGGTAATATTGCCATCATATTTATTCACACTGCTCATAAAAGAGCACATCACAAAAGTGCCTGGAAAATAAAACTCCAATGAGAAGGGACCCATCAAGTTTAAATGGAAGTTTATATTGCAGCATTATGAGACAGTGGCTTGCACATTTGCAGCTCCCATGGCAGAAAGTGAAACTCTAAACAATTAAAGCAGCACAGACATCCTGCCCTAAAGGACTGTAAGCATTTAAAAAAGCAGCCATGACCTCTCTTAACTGAGCCTGTTTTCTATTTAATTTACAGTCGTTATTAGCCAAGAAAATCTTGGCTGGATCTTAGTCAAAGTGATGAATATACAAGCATTTTGATCTACAATTTGGGGCACTTCAAAGTATTCTTTACTTTATGATCATTTGTAATCAAGGTCAGAGCTCTGGTGGTAATTTAGATACCACCTAAACGTATTTATAATATAAAAATTGCTTTGCAGTAGCATCCATAGTGTCCTTTCTATTTTTGCTCCCAGTAAAATTGGAGTTGTGAATGCTCAGGCTCTCCAAAAGTTACTCCTACAAGTTTGTATAAGCAGCTCCATGCCTAGGTTTCTTTTATTCAGTTCCCACAATGACACACAAAAATTGAGTATATATGCGTGACAAAAAGAAATGGTTTGTTTTCAGTGGTTTATTTATTGAACTATAAGCCTTACTAACACTGTAGGGAGAAAAAGTAAACCAAAAAGCCATAAAATGTTTAAAGAGGAGTTTTTGTTCTCTTTGTCATCTGTTTTTCTCACTTTTCCATATACTTTGCTCGTGCCCTAAGGTACAGCAAATCTCAGAAGTGTTCCCCTTTTTAAGTGCAGGGCCTCTCATGCCAGCAGTGTTTTGCAAAGCACAAACTAAAGCTGTAATCACTGTTTTAGCACTGTCATCTCAGATTCTAGGCCTTATTGTTTTCTAGATATTGTGTCTTTCTAGACATTATATCTTTCTACATCTTTCTTGATTTATGCTTGCTAGGGCAAACCATCTGATTCTTGTACTTCATGTCTGACCTTTTGACAGGCACAACCCAAATTTGCAGTCCAGCACTGAGCCTCAGTTTCTCCAGCCTTGGCAGGTACATATCTTGCCCATTCCCTCTGACTCCACTGCAGGGGTGCATTTTCAACGTTTGTATTTTATCATGTCCCTCTTCCACTGTGCACCCTTTCATCAGATCCTTCTTTTCTCTTGCAGCCAGAAACATCCTATGGATATTTCAAGGCCCACATAGGATCTCCCAAGACTGTTTATCCCTATCACACCCACGAGGTACTGACAGATCGATGTGTATCCACCACTCACAACAGATTTTTGCTTGAAATATTGATTTATTACATTTTTTACTTCAGTAGTTGTATTTTCTTCTGCAGGGCTCCACTCCTATAAGAATCTGCCGAGCTACTACACTTGCCCTTCTTCACATCCTCCCTTAAAACTCTCTTCTGCTGTGACACCTTAAAAAAATGATAGTGGTTAAGCAGCTGATGTGCTGTGACTGCATAGTGATCATAATTATCTCCCAGTTACCTTGTCATTTCTGCCCCTCTCCCATCTGTTTGCTGTCTCTTGTCTTTTGCCTAGATCAAAGACTCTTTGGGGTAGAGACCATGCCTGGAATTCCCGTGCATTTGGATACTGTCCTGAGCGAGGCATCTTGGGTTCTAGGCACTACTGCAGTGCACATCAATAAAAATTACTGTTTCTAAAGTAGAATCCTCTGCATTTTTATATGCATAAATTATAGCCACATCCTGCAATCCATTTTTTTTAAACTAAACAATTGATTCAATGGGATTTGAGCCAGGGCAGGAGTTGGCCTATAGTCTTTACTCAAAACAAGCAACATAACATATTATTAATCACCCTAAATAGAGACTATCACATTCAGTGTTGCAATCCTACCTGTGGATAAAACAAATACCTTTCCAGAAACCTTATGACTTTTCTCATTTACACTAGGCCAGGCTGCTCTTAAGAAAACTATTGTTCTGCAGGGGATGACAAGATTGCAGTGGCTCCCTGGTTGTATTCCCTTTATGTTGATTGCTTGGAAGTTGGCAAAGGGTGGTGAATACCCAGCAGAGTCAGGTGTAGGCCACCCTGTCTCTATCCAAGGGGTCTAGAGGCAGTTCTTCCTTCCCATTCAAAGGTTTTATCTCCCACTGGGGCAACACAAAATTTCTGGGGGCTGTAGTTCTGAATTTTGTTCTGAATTTTGTTAATATTCTCAGATACATCTTTATCCATACTGCAACCACAGCCTGAAAGCTGCTGGTAATAATTCACCAAAGCCTTGGGGAATGAGTTTGGCCAGCAGAGGAGCTGGGGATGAAGCTCAAGCTCTTTGTACGTGCCTGCATCAGAACTGTTGGTGGGAGAGGTGGTTCCAGGGGCCACTGTCTCCTGTGCAGTTCCTGAGGAACGACAGCTGTGTGCTTCCTCCTGTGGAACTTGGAAGAGCTGCAAAGGAGGGGAAAGCCAAAGCCAAAAATAAAAACATGCTCAAAAGCAATGAGTAAAATCTGCCAGATTCAAGGAGCTGTACTGCTGGGGACCAGCCAGAAATCTGTGGAAGTCCCCTTATTAGTGCAGTGGCTTGGTTGCAATTGCTTCCCCCATACCCCACCCCTTCTTTCCCCAGGTGAATCTTGTCTTGCATGTATAAGACAGGCTGCAAAAAGCGCACACACTCCCCCCACCCCAACTCTAGTGTTTGTTTTGTATATTTTCAGGCAGAAAGCCTATTTTTCTGCTTTTCTCTTGCAAATTTTGGGGCTTCCTAAGTTGCTGATATGTGAGACAAGTCTTAACATACGCAGTAAATCAGTAAATCCAGCCTGTATATGCTTACTTTCTACTCAAATTGATTATTATTTTAACAACGTGTTAATCTTAAATAAATATTCATAGATCAGGTCACTTTCCACTTTCTTCCAATGTTTGGGTCATTAGGTGCTGGGCTGTAAATGAACCATGCAGATAAGACCTAATGTTAAATATCTAGGACTTCTTTATAAAGGAAGGAGGCAGGAAGGATAAGGATCTCCTTGCTTCGGGCCATAGGACAGCTATTGACTTTCTAGCACTGGGAAGGAACCTTTTTTGTTTGTCATCATGAGGAACAAGGTGCTGAATTAGCACACTTGAACCTGGTCTGATTCAAAACCCCCCATTTCCACTGGCATAAGGAAACTGCTCATAAAATAGCAAAATTAGTCCAGTGGAATATGGAAACAGAAGTAAATTTCAGGTTCCTCCCTAGCCTTTTACAAATGTTTTCTCTAGAAAAGGGATTTGGGGTTTGTGGTTTTGGTTTCCTTTTTCCCTCAAACGTTGTAGGAATTGCATAATTGTATACTGAATTCAGCTCTTACTGAATTCTTAATATTTAGTCTCTATATACATATATTTTAGGGCTTCTTTAGTCAATTCTTTCTGTGTTATTGGAGAGAAATTTATCTCAATATTTTGAGTGGAATATTATGGTACATCTAAAAATTGCCTATTCTTCCTATCTGGGGAAAGCATGGAGTACTGAGTAGATAAAGCAAAACTTCATCTTTATTTTAGATAATTTAGTCTCTAATTATACAAAAGTGATGTGAGAGAGATACACAGAATCTGACCCAGAATGATGACTAGAAAATAATAATATCATCCTAATTAAAAACCATATAAGAGTTTGTTATCCAGCCTTAAATCCCTGACAGACTTGTATGCTCAAATAATCGCAGCATTTGCAGGCTAAAGATTTTTGTAAAAGTTTCATGAAAAAAAAAATCCCCAATGAATTCTCAGTGTTTTTTAATATTGTGCCTCTTCAACAACAATTATGGCTTTTGGGGACTCTTGCTCACTTATGGGACATGTGGGTCATTGGAAAGCTTGAATATTCATTATGAGATGAGCTGGAACTGGATGTGCAATATGTTTGGTTGAAAACTAAATTTTATGTAAATTCTGCAGTGATGTTTTCTGGCTCAGTTAGAATCCATTCTACTGTTTATCTTTATACTAATAATGGTCTCTTGGGCTTCTTTTTAAGCCTCTCTTTATACTTTCTTTTTTCCTTTAAAATGAAAGATGAAGATCCAAAGAAAACAATTTTTAAAGAAGAAATAGAAACACTAGGTAAAAGGAATTAGCAATGCAATCTCTGCATATATTATGTGGAAATCTACTGCAAAATTGCAGCTTGGAATTTTATTCCTAGGACATTAACTGTTTCATGTTTGAGCAGCATTGCCTCTCTGATTCCCCATTTTTTCAAAACCCATTTGGATCTGCTTTTAAAAGATATTTCTGGATATTTTTGCAATATTTATTGAAATATTCCTTATCCAGAATGATAAATCCAGTTGTCTGGAAGAAATAAAATCTGTGGCATAGCTCTGAAATGAGAATTAACCTTGATTACTACAGTAATTTACTAATCAAAACTAGAGACCTGCTAATCAAGCCTGAATTACCAGCTGCTTGATTTTTATAGTGACATAACCAAAACTGAACATTTGGTAAACAAGGATCTTATTTATGAGAGGGGAAAACTGGCATATGGCCATATTCATCTTAATATATTTCTCACTATATTGTTGTGAGTTCCTTATCAGCTGATGTAGGCATCCTCCTTCTGACTTAAGCCATCCACCTAACCCCAAAGTGCTGAGCATTGAATTTTCCATTAGCCTGGAACTGGAGTCAGAGTAGCCAATTTCACATTTTAAGAGGTTTTCTGATCTACCTCTTGTTTTTGGAGCCGGGGAGGAGAATTGCTGCTGTATCACAGGAGCCTGGTGTTCCAGGGCTGGCCACGGAGCACCTCGGGCAGAAAGGAGAGGGATGGAGAAGTGCCAGTGAGCAGCCAGCTGGGAGAAGCTGCAGGAGGGAATGGCAGAGCATCCATGGGGGCAGGTGAGCCCGGGGCTGGGCAGAGAGAGGGACCAGCCCTGGGGAAATGCGACACCAAATCACCCAGCGAGCCCCGGCCCATCCCTGAGTGCATCCCGTGGGTCCGTGGACAAAACACCAATTACTGCAGCCTGTCTGAGGGGTGGGATTGTGAAAGTATTCATCTGGTTTCCTTAAGTGCAACTACTTTTGTGTTTTGAATGTTGTTTTTTTTCCCGGTCTGATTTCTGTTCAATTTTCAGCTCCCTGACGGCATCCTGTATCCACCGACACAGAAAATAATTTCCCAGTATTTTCTTTAATGAATGACCTATTATGAACAAGCAGGAAAAACCCATATTGTGCAATTCTTCCACAGAAAAGCTGATCATTAATATAAAATGGAGAGAAGCCCCCAAAATGGGAATTGTTTTTGTTGTTTGAGCTGTGTATGGTATTTCATTAAGGTGGCTTGTGTGGTTGTTTTGTTCTTTTTTTTCTTCTTCAATTGATATTGTCATGGGTAATTGTGCTGTTAAAAAGGTAAAGAACAGAAATAAAAAAAGATTATTTCTCGAATAATATTTACAGCATTAAATTCTCAGCTAGTCAGGCTGTTTCCCATTCTCTGCTTGTTACTTTAGACCTAATCCCCTATTCTCTCAATTCTTAGCATAGAAAATATATACTAAAGCTAGTGCTGCTTCCATTTTTTCACCATCTTATCTCACAAACCTGAAATAATGTTTTTCCCTTTAAGTCTTGAAGGCACTTACACCTAACAGGAAGGGAGGGGCACAGGGATGCATTCAAACATGTTCAGGGGTTTATAGCCAGTCTAAACCTCGAAAAACACCAGTTTGTGGTCACTGTATGTTAGACACGATCCTGCAAATCTTCCAGGGGCCACAGCTCAGCATGGGCCAAGCTCTCCTGCAGCAAGTGCAGCCCAAATCAGAGAAACAAAATCCTACTGGGATCCCAGACAGTCTTCAAGAGGTTTTAAGTACCAGGAAAACCACAAGCAAAAACTATAATTTGGAATAGTGTGCTATTCCTAATATTGTGTACTCTTGGCAGGAGGGACATCCATGAGGATAAAGATTCCAGATTTCAGAAATGGGTTCTCAGGCAGTGATTTAAAACATTTGAAGGCCAACAAACAAAAAAAAAAAACAACGACCAAGAGTAAATTAAGTGACTTAGAGTTAAGCAAGGGGGGGAATTTCCCTCTGACCACTGGAACAGGACTCTGCTCCACTCCAGTTCACATCCCTGCTTCTCCCTAAAGCCACAGCTGTGCACACAGAAACTTTCCATCAGAAATACTCAGCATTGCCTCAAGTGTTTAGGATGACCTCCCTCCACCATCAAAACTTCAGATGCCCAAAAATCCACCTGGAAATCTGGATCATTTCAGACTGCACTAGGACATAACAGGGAGGACAAGCAGTCACTTGCAAGCAGGGACTGATGGTTATGGAGGAAGGCCAGTAAAAAAGGACAAAACAAAAAAAGTGGTGCAAAAAAAGGGAGCAAAAATGGTAAAGTGACACCATAATGCTTTACTGGCTCTAAAGCAAAGGAAAATTAGGAAAGCATTCATTTATTCTGTTTCAGCCAAAGGAAAAAAATTAGGGCATAAAAAGAGAAGAAAAAAGTACAGAATGTAGAACATGTGAAGAAAAAAGCCAGCAAAGGAAGAGGAAATTAAGAGAGAGGAGAAACAAGTGCTGGAAGTAGAGGAGTAAATGGTGGAGGGGGAGGCAGCACAAAGAGATCTGATGAACAGGGCTTTTAGGTAAGTGAATTTTATTTGTATGTGTCATTTCCTACTTTTTATTGCATTTCTTTGGCAACCATCCCACAGTTCCATAACCTATGGGTGGGTGGGAGGAGGTGGCTAAGAGGGCAAAATGGTAGTTTTTGGCAGAATATTGACATGACTTGAGTCAGGTCATTACTTGTGGTTGTCATTAGACAAATAGTGAAAGTGGGCTAATGGGGCAGGTGTTTATGAATCCTACAGGCCAGAGAAGGCTCAGTTTTCACAACCTGACTCACACAGAAAGGGAGAGGCCCAAATGATTCAATACAGTGAAAGCAATGGCGAGCAGTGATTTCAGCACTGCAGAGGTCACAGGGACCTATTTTAGATTCCCAGGATGGTTCTGTCAGGTTGCTTCAGCCTCTGAGCAACTTTGCAAGGTGGGCACTGCATAGACTTCTGTATTGAGGACTTCCTTTCTTGCAATCATTGGATGGAAATATTTTTCTGTAGTGTAAAATGAGACCCTGACACACAACTCTATGGCAAAATATGAACTTTCATGAAAAATGTTCTGAATTCCATATTTTCTGGGTACTTTCGTTTCTTTTTGCCCTCTGTTTGACTCTTCACAGGCTTTTCCCCCTAATTATCTTGAATTTAAATTGGAAACATTTCTAAAACATACAGTGTCAAATAAAATGAGTTCAGATTTTTGAAGACTTTAGAACACACGCAGTAGCTGCCACCCTGAGTCAGACAAAATATCCAGTGCTTTCCCTCTGAGAGTGAGAGGAGCAAATGTCTGGGGAAAAAGTGTATGAACTCTGATATATCTCTCATATAGAGCAATCCTTCTTCCCCTGTGTGCTCCTGCCCTCTGAGGATCAGTGTCAGAGACATTTTGATTTGGAGGCTGGATCTTGATCATCGTGTTTAGTAGCTAGTGATGGATTTCGTTTGCATGATTTCATGTAATCCCTTTTATGGTCCATTTACACTTTTGACCTCCACACCATCCTTTGGCCATGAGTTCTGTAATTTCATTACACACTGTGAGGATAAAATACTTCTTTTGTTTGTTTTAAGACTGATGCCTGGTCTTTTCATAGAAGCTCCTAGTCCTTGCATTTGTGGGAACTGTTAAATGATGTCTCTTTATGTTAGAAATCAGGTTTTTGAAATAAAAAAGTCTCTTTCAATTTAAAAGCCCTCCAACTGCAACCTGATTAAATTAAAATTAATTAAAGCTAAAGCAGTTTTACAATGTTCATACTGCACAGTCTTATTTTAGTCTTAGTCTTATTTTATATGTCCTATATGGTTCCCATCTCGTGTCACATCACTGTGCTGGTTTCAGTTCTGTGAGATGTGGAACAGCTCATTTTAAGGCCATTGTCTGTGGAAGAGCTATTAAATTATAAGCATAGTAATGGGAGAATATGTTCACTGAGTTCTCTGCAACAGCAAGAAGAGGAAAGGTTTGGAAAATCCATTAAAAAATAGGAGTAGGCTTTGTACAAGACACCTGAGCATGGTCAGACAGCAACCTACAGTGGGGTGGATTGGGATGTGAACTTACCAGTTCCCATTTTCTTACAGCTGGTAGTTGTCCAGCATCCTCTCTGCACCACCCCCAGCCCTGTGTTTTGGGTATTGTTCCAGTCAGATTGCTGAGGAGAGAGACAAAGGACAGATTCCAGGATAAAATCAAAACTGCTCTGGAAATGCACTGTGTGTGGCAGCATTTGGAACAGCGGTGAGAGGTTAAAAAAAAAGAGTTTGACTCTAACCCAAGAATCAAAATTAATGTCAGAGAATTTAACACAACACAAGGTGTGATGGAACAAAGACTGTTGGGGGGTCTCGTTTTGTTCGGTTATGACAAGCATTGTTCAGCACTTTAAAAGACACAACAGTGTAATGGTTTTCACTGAATTGTATGAAGAAACAGGATAACTTTAACAAGTATCACAAAACATGTCACGAATCGATTGTATTGAAAATATATTAGGTTTCTTTAAAAGAAAAGATCAGAAAAGGAAGCAGCACAAGCAGGAGGAGAGACAGCACACAAAGATTTACTTCTGAGTGCTACAAAATATTGAACTAAAAATAACATTAAAGATGAAATTTGCAATGAATCTCAAGCTGCTAAATTCCCAAAGGCTGGGTCTGCCAAAGGCTCTGTTGGTTTCCTCTGTTCTTTTCTGTCTTTATTTAAATATTTTATACAGTTGTCTATGTTCATGTGTAGTGCGAACTGTCATTTATATTTCAGTCCACTCTAAAATGGATCTTAGACTGTCTCAAGCTGTGCACTGCAGCGAGGAGTTTGGAACTGAGAGGTAAGTTGAAGTGGTAGGGACAAATGAAGACTGATATTTAATGTAGTTTTTGTGTACTTATATTTTGCTGTCATGTATTTTGCCTTAAAACTGATTTGTAATTTTCTGCATTTTGTGACATTATGATAAGATGTGATGCGAGTGGGGTTTCCATTTAGCAAATACATTGATGCATTTTTGAGTCGGCGTGGTTGAATTCTGAATTCTGACCTTAGGCTTTCATGTCTAGCCATAACAACATGCAAGTTTAGATCTGCAGTCTTAAATGCTTCTTTTTGTGCTTTGGACTTGCCAAGGTAACCTTTTTAAAACAAGACAGTCTTAAGCTTAATTTAGATTCACTTGTGTGATAGGCCCACAGGGTGCTGAGTATCCTCACTCCCCTTGCCTTAGGAATGCACCTTGCCCAGGAGAACTGGAGCTGGATCCACCACCCTGGGAGAGACTCTCCACCCTTCTGGCGCTGGGGGAGGAAGCAGAGGGACCTGCTGTGTCCCCATACAGACAAATTGCAGCAGTCGTGGTGGCTGGGGCACAGCCAGAGCTCCATAATTGCTCCCTGCAGGCTGGGCTGGGCTGGGCTGGAGTGGCACCGACCCTGCCCCAGCCCTGCGGGAGGAAGGATGATCTGGAGGAAGGAGCTGCTGCTGCATCCTGACCTCAACTCAGTCCTGTTGTACACTCTGCTATCTGTTAGATTACCTAATTGAGGTGGGATTTTGCACTTCTTTTATACCAGCATGAGGAATAACAAAACTGCTAGTGTTGGGCTCCTTTAACTCATATAAAAGCAAGAATCCTTAAGAAATGTTGCTTTCTTGCTACCGAACAGTAAATCATGCAGAATAAAAAATTTAAATAATGGCTATTAGATTAGGAAGTCTAAGAAGCTTTTACTACTTGGGAGCTTTGACTATTAAAAATTGATAAATTGCCATTGAAATACAAGCAGCTCTGCAATATGATAGATCAAAGTTCATTTTTTTCCCTAATGCAGAGTTAAGATGAGCAGGCTTACTTTTCGC
This sequence comes from Acridotheres tristis, assembly GCA_037013685.1. NCBI lineage: Eukaryota > Metazoa > Chordata > Aves > Passeriformes > Sturnidae > Acridotheres > Acridotheres tristis. Next base: position 5,344,148 of record CM072898.1, read on the forward strand.
TCATCTTCTCTGCAGATCAAAAACATTCCTTTCTTTTTATTTGTGTGATCAACTTACTAGACGAGCCCAATGTATATGTTGTGATTGCAGTAAAATTCTCATTCACTAGCCTTTAAGTAGTAATAGAGCTTGCTGGCATTATGCAAACCTCAGTACATCTCAGTACTGCTGTCCAAAGTGGATAGTGTGTCTCCTCCACATAATACAGGTGCAAATTTATTAGTTACCGTTCCTGAAGTGGTATTTCTTAAAATATTTTGACCACATCATTAAAAAGCCAACTCTTCTCAGTAGTGCTTCTACACTAAGTTAGCAGAAAGACTTCAGAATGTTGTGTTTCAGTGGACGGTGTTCCAAAGAAAGTACTCAAACCACTGAAATGTAAACCTTGGAAAGACACTTTGCTAGTGGCTTTGTAGAAATCTATTAATTGCATGTCAGTGCAGCTATATGAGTTTTTCTTTCTTGTGTATTAAATATCTCTTATATCTCAGCATCTATAAATCCACTCTGTGGCAATTTGTATTTTTAAAAAACCTTTTAAATTAAGTAACACAAAAATATGTAATGAACATGCAACATTAAACACTTTCAAGGGCAGCAAATATGATCACATCCTTCAGAAAATATTTCTAAAATGTGTGATTTCCAGCCCACTAACTTACTTGAAAGTTGTGTAAAAGCTGCAGTTGATAACAAGGTCTTGTGTATCTGGATCTTTGGGTAAACAGTGTCTGCCAGTATCGCTGGAGGAGACAGACATTTCCATTTTTAAGATAGCTCTGTAAAGAAAATCCTTCTGTGGGTGTCCACACTTGGCAGCTGATCTCAGGTCTGACACAGTGTGCACACACTGTCACAGCTCCTGCCATCCCAGGAGGAGAAAAACCCTGCATGTGGCCCCAGGAAGGTTCAATCCTGCAAAGCACTTAAGCACAAAATTAGTTTTAAACTTAAGGGACAATATATAAGTAAGATACAGGCTTTGCTAGAAGATGCAGGATGAAATACATATATTCCAGAAGGAGGGATATAATGTGTGAAAATAAATGGTATTGGGAAGCATCTATAGATAGCTGGGGAGGTATATGAAGGAATACTTCGATTTCAGTTCAAGGAAAACTTAAATTTACTGTATTTTATTTCACATTAATCCTTCAGTCGTCTACCACAGTCTGTGTCTGGCCATGAAATTTTCATCTCTGTAGTGTTATTCTTTGGCACGTAAAGATTTACAGTCTCTGAGCCTGATTTGGCTCGTCTTGGTGTTGATGACAGAAATTCCAATTTTGCTCTCAAAGGGCATGATTGAACCAGTTAACATTTATTTCAGCCTAGCAGAAGGACATATTGCTTATTTTTATATATAAGTATGCCAAAATAAGATTAAGAGACTTGATGAACATTGCATGGTAAGTCAGAGGCACATAGTCATAGAACTAAGAATTCCTTCCTTCCTGACTCTCACTTCCTTGTTTTGTACTGCACTTTTGGTAATGTGTCTGCATTCCCACAGCAATATTCTTCTGGCACGTGATAATGTAATAGTTTTGAAATATGCTTTTCATGTGATGTGTGAAAACATAAAATCTATAGATGTGCAGTATATATGGATAAAAGAATTCCTATTACAATATGTAGCTACAAGCATAATAAATGGAAATTGATGAAAAGGGAATCTTTCTACTGCTGGGATTTTAAAGAATTAGACAAATGTGTGTAGTTCAAATAAGACAGAATTTCTGCTTCTTGTCACAGTAAGAGCTATGAACATGTATCAGAAGAGAAAATAAGCTGCTTCTTGGTAAGTACCCTATGATTTTTTCTGACTGCTGCCATTTGGTCCCTACCAAGCCCAGTACTTACTGTGCTGATCAGGCTGCTGGCTCCTTTTTTGTTATTATATCACTCAAAAATACAGTCTTAGAAAAACTAAAACTGTGCCAATGCGATACTATCCCTTCAGAAATACGTTTATTAATTCATTTACATTTCAAGCTGGAGCTAAATCAGTACATTGATGGAGACAATTCTTGGTCTGGTCTTTTCATGTTGGAAGCAGAAGAGATTTCCCATTGCAGTGACACTGAATGCTGTTCTTCTCTTAGCTTTGTAGGCAGTCATTGGATAGAGCAATATTAGGTGAAGCTAATCTTTTGATCTATATATTTATGCTAAGCGGTTTTAATTCTTATTTTTGTTATTGTTTTAAGAGTAGTAGCAGTAGCAGAGGCAGGAGTATTATTGGCAGTCCCTGTGTCCAAAGAGCTCATTAAAGGACAGCACTCTGGAGATGATGCCCTATCTGACTGGAATCAGCAGGACACAGGAACTACGTCCCATATGATGAATAACAAAAGAAAGGGTAGTTTACATTCTTTGATACATTTCTGCTCGATTAACCCCCAGTGGGATTTTACCCCTCCAGTCACATTTTTTTGTTCCTCTAATCTTCTTTTGTATTTGCTCACTGACCCCGAGCATGTATTTGACTTGTGACCCTATTTCTGTTAATAAAATACAGGCCATCTGACCAGCATTCACACCACTCCACTACAAGGTGATGATTACCTCATTGTAAGTGCTGGGACTTAGCAACTCACTGGGTAAGGCTGGTGGTTGGGTGGCCTGAAGACAAGATAACCAACGAAGGCAGCAGAAGCAGTTCTGAGCTGTGCTTTCAAAACCAAACTGCAGATAATAAACTCCTTCAAGATATCTAATTCTATCCGTGGAACTGCATATCTCCTTATGTATTGTTCAGCTATTAATTAGTTGATAATGTTTAGGGGATTATGGCATGACAAAAAACAATCATAGCTATAATGTGGAAATTTTCAGTATCCGTATGGGCGGTAGCTTATAAAATCAAAATTATCCCATTTCCATTTTGGGTTATCAATTATAATTATATGCCTCATGAAAAAAAAATACATCAGCACTCAGTGGCAATAATTTCAATATAGTGTTTTGAGGCTAAATCAACACTGGAAAGTATAGGTGATCTCTTTCTAGGCAAAATAATATTTGTTTTTAAAGCACCAACAGAAATGTAGGGTGAGGTTTTTAAGAAAAGGCATAGTAATGAACTTATTCATGCTTTCACCAAATCTTTAGACTATGAATCTTATGAAAGGCACTGTTAATTGTGTGTTACATGAAAAAATCATGCCAAAGCCATTTATCAAATATGTAATCTGTGTCTCTGTTTTGTGACAGGAAGCCATTATTTCCACTGAAAAAACAAATCCGTTAAATTTGAACTATTAGATTACAGCAGGGTTAGGGCTGCTTCTGTGCTGTAGAGTCACATCAGGGTCACAACCCAGTTCTAGAGATGTACTGCAAGAGCTTCATATCTGATTAAGACAAAAACCTGATAAAAATGTAATGCAGACTAACAATATGGAATTATCTGATGCAGTTTGGGGGGATAGGGGCAGGGGGTATAACATCATTCAGTTTATTTGCATATGTTTGTTCTTTCTGCTGAAATCAATCTCTTTGAAGGAAACAAGAAAACTTTAGAAAAAGAAAATGTTATTAATGCTGGTAAGAGAACACAGAAGAAAATCTTTAGTAAACATTTCTTTTCCAGTGTTGATTATCATTCTGTCTAATGTTTATTTTCATAGTTTTCTTTGATCCAAACACAAATAACAATAAAGTTAGCTTCATTTCTTTGAACTAACAAAACTATTCTGTGGCCAAATTTGGAACAAATTTTTAAGTGGCATTTTTTTTGTTTTTCTTCAAAGCCACATACGAGATTTACAGTGTAGATATTTGTGTAACTTGCACCCTCTCCTGTAAAGGAATGTTTCTATGGCTAGCAGTGGTTTACCTGCTCTGGGTAAATCCTACCTGCCCTGCCTCTCCTGGAAGGCTGAGGGCTCTGAGCACCTGGGCACACACTGGGTACCAGTGCAGGGAGCACCCAGGGCTGTGGCTCAGGGCTCACCCCGTGTCTGTGGAAGTTGCTGCAGTTTTTAGGGACTGACTGTGGCTCTGTGGGGCTGGCTCGTGGGTGTAAGCCCAGATTGTGTCATTCCTCCCTCCCTGCATCCCTATCCCAGCCTCCAGGCAGAGAGGCAGGGCAGGGTGGCAGAGCACCAGAGCCCTGCCATGGGCACCTCTGCCCAGGTTCTACCTTCACCAGCTGCTCCATCAGACTCTGACAGATGATTGTGTGCTGTAGACTTGGAAACAACCACATTCCTAATGTAAATATTGTGCAATTGCAAAATATGCACTACAGTGTTTACCACGGTGCTGGAAACCAGGCCTGTGTTGCTGGGGGTGCTTTAGTCTGTACATATTTAAAAACTCTGCCAAATCACAGATCTGCTCAGGAGACCTGGCAGCACCTGCTGAGGCAATGGTGGAGAGTTTGTGTCTGTGATGGGAAGCATCTCTGTCACCCTCACATCACAGCCAGCATGTATTCTGGCTGTTCTGTGCCACCCTCCTGCATGCAAATATTGGCCCTGAAAGTGGTGGAAGTTATGAATGAAGACCACAAAGTCCAACCTCAGTCAATCAGCTACAGAAGAGCCATATGCTGGATAATCTGACCGCTTTATGTTTTTTCAGAGTATGACACAGAAACATGAGAGATTCTCAGGTTCTCTAAAATTCACTATTTTTTTGCTCTCCCATTACATCCCTGTGCTTTTCCCACTGCTTAGCCTGGCTGAACAAGGGCATCCAGTCCAGTGGCTGATTGACTCTGTGAGCAGATCCAAGTTTCTCTCTTAAATCAGCCAGCATGTGGTTGATGACAGGGACAAAGCTAACCCTCATCACTCCCTAAGCAAATCTTCCTCTTTAAATTTGACAAAATTATGATTTCACCATTGAAATAAGTGTCAGAATTTCCACCAGGTTCACATAGATTTGGATTTGGCCTTTGACTTCTAGATGCAAACGGCTTCTTAAAGCGTTACTTTTAAATAAGCAAGTGTTTAAGTGTTTCAAGAGATTATAAAAATAATAGCAAATGCAAATAGCATGACTTCAAGTATTGCTAAAAAGTGTCATTAGAAAATTGGTGGTTTTAAGGTTAAATCAGAGCTAATCCCAGTGACTGCAGGTGGCTCACACTTAAGTAAGAAAGAAAATGTGGGTTTTGAACTGTGTAGAAGAGTTTTGGCTGAACCTTTTAAATTTCTTTGGGAAGTGGGGGCGGTGAGGTGGGTGTGTTAGTTGGGAGTTTTGGGTTTTTTAATATTTATAAATATATTAAAAATACATTTATTAAATTATTATTAAATTATTAAAAATTTATAAAAATGCCAAAACAGTTGTTAACTTCTGTAGTTCGTTCAAGTAAAAATAAAGTACTTCTAGTCCTAGAGGAGGGAGCTCTGAAATGATACCTAAAGATCCTGCCTGAATGTGCAGAGCTCTTCCCTTTAAAATATCATCTCTACTAAAAGCACAACCAAAAAACACTGCTTACTTATCTTATTTCCTTTTTTTTTTTTCCTTTCTAACACTGTGAAAACAGAGGTAACAGAGCTGATACTTCAGTTGTTGTGCAGTTCACTCCGTATGAATATGGTTAGGAATGTGGGACTGAAACTGCTTCACACATCCAGGCTCTGTTTCCTCAGTTGTTGGCAGAGGTAGTGTAGGTACAAAGCCCAGAATGAGTCCACAACTCCCAATGAAGATGTGCCAAGGAATAGAGCTAGAAAACCTAGAGAGCTTCAGGATACCCATCTCTTGATCGAAGAGTGTGAATCAGCTCACTTCCAAAATTCATTATCTTTACATTCTTACCTAGTTTCATGTAAAAAATACACAGAACTTCTGACTGTTAGAAAAAGCTCTTGCCATTTCTTGCTATGGAAGGAAACAGGACTTTGGCATGGAGAAGCAAAGTCCCTTGAATTCCATCGTCTGTGTGGCTGCTTGGACAATTCAGAACTATGCACAAAATCATACTCAGTGTTCTTCCTTCCTCCCTTTTTGAAAATAATGTTTCTACCCTGCATTTCTGCAAAGATGAGCAGAAAACCTTGCAGATGAGTGTAGAAACATCTTTCTGAGCCTGCAGAAGCCTTAAGAGCAGCAGTAAAATGTATAATGCTTGGAAACTCAAGAGGGTTGGTTATGCCAATGCCAAAAACTCAGCATGTGTTTCAGCTCAAAATAAATGGGAGTCCATGTAAAGATAAATATTATATAGCTTACTCTAGTGGTGGCACCATTTTGGAAGGCTTGTGTTTGGTTTTTAATATTCAGCTAAATAGTATTTAATGCTGTATTATTTATATATTCAATGAAAACAAAATATTTGCAGTTATTGTGAGAAGATGTTTTGCTGCCGATGGCCCAGGCTGAGGTGGGTGCAAAGATTTTGTGGTGCCTGGAAAAGGCTGTGGGTGATGCCCTGGCCCAGTTAATTGATGTAGGATATGTCTGTCTTGAAAACTCCTCTTCAGAATGTAGCACCACTGTGCTCTTCACATCTAGGGGCTGAAACAGGAGTTGTGCCTCAAAAGCCTTGTGTTGTATGGTCCCATGGTAATTCCTCTTCCTTTATCTCCAGTAATTTTCCTATACTGAGTCTGGTCTCTCCGTTCTGCTCAGTGGGGGGTGGGTTTGTTCTTTCTCTTTGTTCTATTAATTTTCTCGTAACTACTATCTACTGTATTCACATAACAACCACTGTCAAGCTACTAAAACAGTTTTCAAGTATATTAAATCCCCCATTTTAGAACAATAAGGAAAGGGTTTTACTAAATAAATACATAAAGCTTCTCTTAGATCATGCAATAAGGAAACTGAATATAGAGCTAAAGTTCCCAGAAGTTGGGAGGACAAAAGACCTGTTTACTACAGAGCTTTTCCCAACACTCAGAGCTCTGATAGTCCTTAGAGGAAATAATAAATCTTTCTCTTTGTCACTCTTCTCTTGGTCTCTTTTGTTGTTTAGGAATAAAAAAAATAAAAAGTGTAGATAGTGCTCACAAGGCAGCTTCCTTGATGTTTCTGGTAGTCCAACCAAGGGACAAGATTGTGTGTATAGGAAGGGGACATGAACAATTCACGGTGTAAAGGAATTAAAAACAAAAGTGGAAATCCTTTGTAAGAAGAGTGGTGGGGATTATAGCTGCATGCTTTCACTAATGACATTGCAAACATTTAGCCAGAGATAACCCAGAAATCCAGTTGCACTTTATTTAATATTCAGATAAGGACCATTCACCTGCTGTTAAGCTACAACATCTACAATCATTCTTTGAATACTGATAATTATATGAAGCAGACTCCCCTAGAGGCTGGTAGTCTAGTCTGGATTCACCTGGAATACAAAGATGAATAATATTGCATATTACATGCACCCAAGTAGTTGCAATTTATAGAAATGTCCATTTATACTCCTGAAAAAAAAGATGTGTATTTCCCTAGGGGTACAGTATATGGTGATAAAAACCTGTGTGTGGGGACAGTTTGGATTGTAACTCCTAGCGTGCCTGTTGATTAATTAATAAACAAATAAATCATTATATTTAGCCAGATATCTCACTCTGAGCCCATAAAAGAGGAAATGTTAAAAATTTATTCTGTGTGCCTCGCCATAAGGAAGGGTTACTCAGAGACACCAGAAATGAGTACGAGAACTGGCATCCAAATGGCTCCGAGTCGGTGTGTGTGTGTACATTTTTAAAAGATGAGTAGCATTATGAATCTGCTCTCTTCGCCTCCTCCTTTCCTCCTCTTTCTCCCATCAGGTGCCTTGTCCTTGTTCTCCCCTCTCATTTGCTGATGGCTGATAACACCTTATCTCCACCAGGGAAGCAACCGGGAAGTTTGCTCCTTCCTCACAAGACTGAGGGTATAATTAGAACCACGCACCTGCTCAGTCCTCCAGTGACTCAGTTAGTCTACATCCATGTCAAAATCCATGCTGTGAGGGTAATTTGATCATCTCACTTACTTTTTTCATATACTTTATATGAATAAGCCACCAGAACAAGCCTCCGTTGAGTTGGTTCAGTTAAATCTCACAAATTTGTGTCAACTCTTTGTTGCCAGAAGAATTTTATCATTTGATCTCATGGTTACACTTTAGTAGACTTTAGTACATATTTTATTTCATTCTCCAGAATATGAAATTCCATTCTTGTGTCAAAATCATCTCTTTATTATTATCTATTTATATTTCTGTGATACTTACAGACTTCGACTGAGATCGGGGTCTTGTTGTACGAGACAATACAGAAACATGAAATAAAAGTATTCTGGTCCCAGGAGCCTTGTAAGCAGAATAAAGGCTGGGAGAAAGGAAATATTGCCCCCATTTTGCAGATGAGAAAGTGAAGCTCTGACAATCTTTCTGTACAATGCAGAGCAGTGTCATGCATTGATAGTGAAGAGAGAGTTCTGAAAAAACAGCACAGTCCAGAAACTATGCAAAATAAAAGTGGATTTAAACCCTCATATACTGGCAAGCATCCATGTAAGTTCAAGTAAGTTACAGATGTACACAGGTTTCATTTGCACACTCAGCATCCCAAGGCTCCCTTCCTCTTCTCCATCCTTCTTTGTCTCCCAGACCTCCCTTCAAAGGCAGCTGACACCATTTTTTGATGCTGCCTTCTTAGGCTCATAAGAGTTAGTTTGCCACTGCTTTCTCTAGCATTTAAAAAATTTACCTTGAGCCCTGTGATGCCACAGGGGTGTCAAATCTCTCTGACTGCAGCAGCTTCCAGGCTCAGCAGAGATACATCAAGGCTCTGTAAGACTCTCCTTCCCAACATCTGAAGGGTAATGCAATCTTTTTGTCCTTGAACTGAGTCTGGAGTCTCCTGCATTAGAACACTTTCCCTCTGCTGCTCCCAGAAGACCCTGCAAGGTCTCAGGAAAGCTGTGGCCAGCCGAGGATATTCACTCATGACCAGAGCACCAGAGCAGCACTTTGGTGTTCCCTGAAGACAGCAGAAAGGAGAGGAAATGGTAAACTCACCATCTCCCTTTCAAAGATTACTAAAAATAGGAGGGGAGCCTGCCAGGAAAGGGGGATGGGGGTGTATCAGTGTGTACAGAGGTGCTTGTGCCCCCCTCAAATCTGCTGAGCTGCTGCTTGGCCCTGCCCTGCTGAGCTCGGTGTGCACAGCTCCTCACCATTCCATGTGCTGCTGCAACACTGCCTTCTGACTGAATACCAGTTCAGACTAATTGTCAAGGATCAGATAACAGGAAAATATTTCTATTTGACAGTCTACTATTTTTCAATTGTTCCTCTGTTACATATCTAAGTAAACATTTGTTCCACTTATCATTTCTGAGCAAAAGACATGAATCATTTGACTAGTAAAACCACAACGACAGCTGTTGCTTATTAGAAACAGTCATCTTGTTCAAGGGCCTGCTATGGAGGAGTTCCTCAGGAAACTGTTTCTGCTTTTAGAGCTTTACAGTGCAATGAAAGCAAAGTTGTAGAAATTAGGGCATTTTTGTTTCTCTGATGTGATTGGCAAAACACCCAGGCACATACACACACATGGAACAGTCATTACAGCTGAGCTACAAGCCCCCAAGAAACAGGAAAATACCCACTTAAGAATACTACTAATGATATAATACTTATGGTCTTTGTGGCTTTTGTACAGAACTCTACATTATAGTGAAACAAAACTAGATTTAAGGGTCCCTTGGTAAGCAGGTTGTATGTTTGGGATTTTGGTGTTGGATACAATATTTATACCAGTTATTATGCACATACCAGAAATATGTTTTGCCATTCATGGTTTTCCCAGTTCTCAGGAACAAATTAACCTTGACTTCATAAAATCCCTAGAAGCCAGTCATCAGTGATCACTACTACACTACTCTCAGAATAAGCTTCTTGAGTCAGTGATTTTAAAAAAAGAGGATTTTAAAAATTCTGGGCAGGAGAAAAAAGCAGGGAGGGCAACAACATACTTTTTGAATTAGTGGAAACAAAACAGGAAAAAAATACCTGGACCATGACAAAATCAAAAGCAATTAAGTGAAACCACGTCAGGTTAGACATGAAGATTTTTCCCTTTCTGGAGTGCTTGTTCAAAAGCATTATAGATCATACAGGACAAAATCTGATTGTTTCTGTGACCTGTATGGAACAAAATTTTGTTAAACAGAGGCCTAAGAGCTGGGCATTTTATCAGACAAAATCACTGGAATGGCATACCCTGTATGATGCCCCTATTGTCAGCTTTGAAGGGAGAAGCCAAAGACTAAATGAGCATAGAGACTGCACTGATCCCAGCAGAGCAGAGGGGAGGAACCTTGGCAGGGCAGTGGAGAGAGGCTACCAAGTAATCTGCTCAGGTAAATAGCAGAGCTTGTGGGTTTTGGCTGTTACTTAAATACCTTTCAAGCCTGCAAAATTAATTTTCAAACATTAAAGAGGAAAGAGTTAAAAAATAATTTTGAAGGATTGTTGGCGTATGGCAAAAGAAAAGGAAAGCAGAGCAGGAAAGCAGTGGAGAGAAGAGTGTCACTGAGGAGGCAAAGCTGAGGCTTACTATGGGCTAGAAATCTGCAAAACTGTCACCAATTCAATAATAGCATTCAACGAGGTTTCTAGAGATCATATCCTGCCCTTCATTCACCCTCACCACGCTCACTGATGGGAGTTAGCACTTGGCTGCAGCTGGATATTCAGAAGTCATTTGTTCTGGGTAACATGCCTGTTCTTACTAATCTTAGTCAAGTAAGTAGTCCATCCTCATGTGTCATACCACCAAGTCAAACGTGCTATTAGCATAAGTGATGATTACTTATCCCTGTGAGGTCCTGTGAGGTTGGGGCTCCCAGCATCACTACACGTGACACGGCAGTCTTTCTATGGTAATTTAATAAAATGGGACCCAATCCAGTTCAGAGGTGCCTTGAGGAATAAGCTGGACTTAAACGGTGCTTAGGCCTTTGACTGGACCTCTGAAAACCCTTCATTTGTTGAGTGAATGCTAATTAGTCAGAGGAGGGTTATTAAATTATAGACTCTGTTCTTTATCATTGTTCAGAGCATGGTACCTTTGCAGGTGCCTGAGCAAAATAATGCAAATCTGAGCACACACAGAGGGAAGTTAAGGAGTGATTGCTTTCCTTGGTAAACACAAGGAGTGCAGAAATGTCATTAATAAGCAGGACAGAGAATCTGTACATGTCAGTGGGTAGATTTTTTTTTTCTGGAAGAATGCAATGCACTGAAAATGGACAGAATAAGACACTCTGGAAAGCTGCATCTCACAGCTGCACTGGCATGGAAAATCCCTCTCCAGACAGGTGGGTGGAAGAGCCTGATCCAGAACCCAGAACCCAGAACTAAATCTGAGTTTGGTGAGCTCTGAATCAGGCCCTGCCTGAGCAGGCACCCTCAGACAGCCCTGACAGGGCTGAGTCCTGTGGACTGTGGTGAGTACACACTCAGTGTAACATCCAAAAACTGATCAGTTATCCCCAAACAAATGCTGAGGGCAAGAGGGAATCAATCAGTTCATTTTCTGTGCCATGTCCCTCTCCTAGGGAGCAGGAGCCTGATTGCTGCATGGATACATCAGGAAGACATCACTCATGCTAAGCACGTGATTTTCATGGGCTACAGGTATTTCTAACAGCTGACAGTCTCTTGCTTTTTGGATTTCTCATATCTTTTTGTTCTTTACCTCATTACTGAGCAGCTTTCAGCCTCAGAGTGGCTCCTGTGCTCATTCTGAGCCTTGGTTGTAAGATCCTACATCTTCCACAGCATATTTTGTGAATACTCCAGCAATTCCTTGTGACCTTTGTGATCATCTCCTTTACTCATAGTAGTCCTGATTCCCAAAATGTAATGGAAGTAGGAAAGTTTTGGATTATAATTTTCTAACCAACAAGCTCTCTGCTCTGCTCTTTGCTGCATGTGATCTGCTGTAGTTACAGAATGCATGAGTGGTCTTCTATGTGACCCCAAAAGGTTTGTTGGGATTTTTTTTTTTTTTTTAACCCAGATCTTTGAAAAAGTCTTAATTAGTGATACAAAAAATATTGCCCAGCTGTTGGATCCAGAGGGCTTGGCACAATAGATCACAAATAGTAGACTCATTCTAACATTTGATCTTTGCTTTGCTGACTGTATCTGTTAAAACAACCTGCTGTTTATATGCTGCAGCACATCAGCTTTCCAGCCAGGTGTTTGTGAAGGATTGCATTTATTCAATTAGTACATAAATGCTTGCCAAATTATGTATACTAATGGCATATACGCAGGTCAATCCTGTACCATCATATATACAAAGTGCATTTTACACAATGTATCACTCAGAATTCTGGGGGAAAGACTAAAATCTGAGTATTGAATCAGATCCTCACTGGAGTGACAAAAAAGAATCATCTTTTTTAGTATTAGTGAAAGAATATTAGAAAAAAATTTCTTTTAGTTGTCTGGACAGCATAAGTTTTTGTCCTGTTAGATTTGTAATCAAGTTCAGACATTTTCAGAGTTTTGGATCTTTTGCTGTCTCATGCCCTTGTACAGCCTAAGAACTTGCCCACACTTTAGCCAGCTGTAATCCATATGAACTCAATAGGACTTCCATGGATGAAAATTAAAATCCTTTGGAAAAATCTTGCTTGATCAGATTTTAAAAGATTTCAATATCTGTTGTGTCCACCATTATGTTTAAAATAAGCATTTTTTTTATTTGCCAGCAATCCAAGGACCTGATTTTATTTTGATTTTCCCATTAGCCTGGCAGTTTAGCCAGTAGAACCCTTTTATTCCTCCCACTGGAGTAAGAGAGAGAAATTCATTTGATTCTAGTGGATAGTAGTTGATTTCATTATCATATTATAGAAAATAAAGATTACAATTCCAAATGGTTTTGCCTGCAGTCTACACACTAACCATGTAAATGGCAATATGTGGAAAAGTTGACTACATCATAAAAAATTTACTTCCTGCAAGGATTTTGTTGAATTGGTTTCAAAAGAATCTGCTGTTTGGCATCTTTCCTGTACTGAAATTCTAGAATGTAACTGCATTATGTGCATGTAAAACATGCAAAAGGAAACATTCACTGAACTCTTTGTTTCTGCTACCAAATCTAACTATAGCTTTGAAAAGGTGCCTGAAATCAAAACTTCAAACAAATACAAGATGTGTACATGTAAGATAACCACTCATGGAAGGTGAAATACTCTTCTCCTTCACTTGCTGTTGAGTGACAAAGGTTCCATCTAATAATAATTTGAATATTCTGTCAATAGTTGGGGATACTCTGCCCCTGCTAAAATAAATAAATAAATGCTTCCAACTCCCAGAGCAAATGCCTGTAAGTCTATAGAAAACAAATTATAAATGTGTTATTCTCAATGAAAAAATCTCCACAAGAGCTATAATTTTATTTTTTTAGTGCACAGAATAACATAAATCAAAAGAAGCAATAGTCTACCTTGTGTTTTGACTACTTTGACCCTCTTCAACCCCTGCCAATTTTTATCTCATTTTTGTTTAACTTTGTACATCAGAGTTTAATTTTAAACCTGGTCCTGAAGACAGTGATGTATAGGGTACATCAAGTATAGCTTAAATTACCCTCTCCCTAGTGATTTGAAGTTGAGGGGAGGGTCTTTCTCTGCGGCAGGGTGGGAAAGAGAAATGGTCAGATGCTGCCCTTTGAACCTGACCACCCTCAGCTACAGAAACATTTATGCCAGAACATCATTTATTGATTTTATTATATTTTAGGATCTCTTAAAACTGTTGGTGAAGTTTGCCATATATTAATTTTTGACACATGCATATAAAAACAGAAATATGGGTTAAGCAGAAACTATAAATATAGACAACATTGCCCAATAAACTTACATCCTTTCACTTATAGGTTTCTATTTCAGCTGATCATTCCGAGCAGCCTGTCTTTGAAAATAAATATTACTCCTCTGATAAGCTAACCAATTTGAAGATTAAAGCTGCATTTGAGGATTAAACTTTTTCTTATTTGATTATTGTTGTGTCTGGTAGCAGTAAAAGATAAATATTAATAGAATGTTACAGCCCAATTCTGCCCACTTTACTCGTGTGAGCATTTCATACCATGAGACTGAACCAATTATTCAGGATTTGGCCCTTAAACTCAGCACTGAATGCTCTGTTTTCTCAGTCCACTAAGAATAAATCTCCCGTGAAATGTTCCATGTACCCAGCAAACTCCTGGAGCCAGGGCTGCCACAGAAAACTCTCACTGATGGGTGCCTCTGAGAGCTCACCCCCAGGTATGTACCACTGAGCTGGGCACGTGTTTTTGTTGGGGAGAACAAAAACCACAAGAAGTGCTCTGCAACAGACCACAAAATGGGTTTGGCACCTGTGTGTGCCCGAGCAGAAGTTTGGAGTTGTGTTATCTCGTGGCCTGCTGACCCCAGGAGAGGAGGCTGACCTTGTCTTACACGCTGGAGTCTATTGCTATGGCTCCCCTGGGAGCACAAACCAGCTGCAAACTGCTGCAATGATTAACCCTTATGTGTTGTAGATGTAACATCAAGTCATGGTAATAAAGCTTTCACTGCATAACGGATCTCTTGCTTTGTAAATTGTTGCTCTTATCAGCTGCACTGGAGGATGTTATCCCTTTCCTGTGAAGCATGACTGCTGTGCTGCTCACTGGAAAGGAGGCCAGATCTATAGACTCGGTGATATTTATTCAATTGCTCTGAGAACAATGAAGAGAACACACTTTGTTTAAGCTAAAAATGCAGTGTGAAAACAAACAAACAAAAAAAACCACCATGAAATACTCATACATATGAAACAATATATTAATTAAAATCCAGAATGCCTGTAGCAGATTTGAATCTGGGAACGCCAGATTTGCTATTAGAGACAACTGTGTTGCTCTGTTGAGTCCAGGCTCCCGTTTGTGGAAGTAATTTATACCTAATGTTTTGTAAAAATGCAAACTCTTCCAGCCTGTGACTTACCTGGAAAATTACAGAATTTTGCTGTTTGGCTGGAAACAGAATATTTGTAGCAATCAGCATTCATCTCCCCAAAACATAAGCAGTGTAAATCTTATTTTGTCATACACCTCAAACACGAGAGAGACCCAATTCTGTGCTCTCCTATTTGCCAGGGAGCCAAGGGGAGCTGTGAGCGTGTCTCAGCTAAAATCCAATTCCAGGCCTGTGAACGGGGCCCTGGCTTCCTCAGAAATGTGATTCTTTTTATCTCAGCATGCTTCCTACCCTCCAGCCCTTCCCTTGGCAAATCTATGGCCACATCAAGGCCCTGGAAGCAAAGGTGACCTTACTGTAAGCCTCAGTATGACACAATGTTTTCTGCTTTAGTCTGCAAAGAAACACGATCTCTGAGAGATGGAGGCTCAGTGTGTCTGAACTAGGGCTGTCTCTGCCCACAGTCCCTCTTTCACAGGGACTTTCCAACACCCCAAGAGCCAAGAAGAGCAAAAATTATTTGTTCAACCTATCCAGCCATGGAAGCGGCTGTTCTGTGTGGTTTAGGCCACACAGTGTGGTCCTTGCTAACCCCATCAGAGGCTGGATGGGCCAAGAGCATTGCAGGGCTCTGTCCACAGCTCCCAGGGACTGTTTATAATTCTTACATGCAACCTCTTTCAAAGGGTAAAACCAGCTTCCAAGTTCAGGGATCAAGGAAAAAGGTAAACTCTTTGGTATAAGCAGTGGGAAAAATAAATTAAATTTAAGGAAACAAAAACTGTTTTCCCTAAAACAACTGAGGTCTTATGAGTTTTGGGAGGGGATATTGTTGAGGACCATAGTACACTAGTGTCACTAGGTGCAGGCTGAGAAAAGGTAATGGGAAAACTTTTCCAGCTCAGGAATGACAACTATGAAGGAGACTGCAATGATGATGAGCTTCCTTGCAAGGTTCCTTGGTGTTCAGAGGGAGTGGGTTAATGCTCTTTGATAAAAGGCAAATTAACACCACTCTGTGGTCGATGACTTATCCATTTCTCCACATCTGTCAATCACATTGCATCAGCCTGCTCTGATTGAACAGAGGCTGATCTGCAGGGGCTGCACCAAGTATTCTCCATTTTTTAACGAGAAGGAAGCTGCTCTGGACTAATGGTGCTTTGCTGTTTGGTATCTGGATTCATCTGCTTGAAAAACAGCACAGATAGTTTTATTGCAAAAGTTAGGCTAGACAGGGCTGTTCCTCACTCATTAGCACTGGGAGCATTTTCCTACAGGGAACTGCAGATGAAAGCAATGAGTTTATTCCTCTTTCCCCAACTCCACCTCCTTGGGCACAACAGTGCTGTTGTTTTAACACCAACAGCTGTAGTTAAAAAAATATATAAAATTAAACCTCATTGTTACTGCAACAGTAGCTATAGACAGAAAAACAATGACCAGAAAGCCAAACCCCAAAACTGCCTAAACAGGGTGGCAGAGGCAATAACTCCACCTAGTCCCTCATCAACTGCAGCAGCTCCTTTTTCTCTGAGCAGTGCTGTGGTCTCACAGGTGGAGGCTGTTGGCCTCTGAAGGGAGCAGAAGTTGCCTCTTGAGGAGGATGAGGAAAGGTTTCTTGGTGTTGGTGCCTTGTGTTCTGCCTGGCTTCTGTGGGTGTGAGAGCCTGTTGAGGAGGAGGAGGTGGCAGCAATGGGCTCCAGCTGCGGAGGGCTGTGTCCTTCCCTGCAGCCCTGCTTCTGGAAGCTGGGGAGGCCTTGTGTGCCCTTTCATATCTCATCCCTCCTCTGGCTATCACTCCTATTTCCAAAGTACTGTTGCTCTGATATTTGGTTACTCAAAGGAAAGAAAGAAGCAACAAATTTACTGAAATTGATATTATTTTGTTCTCTTGTGGGGTTTTTTGTGTGAAGGGGGTATCTACTCTATTAACTCCCATTAATATCAAACCTCTACTATTAATAGGATTTGCATATGGAAAGGAAGAGGATTGACCTTTAAATTCATTAAATAAAGCAAATTTTTAAAAATAATTTTAGTTAAAAGCATTAGTGTGATGAAAAATTGAAGAACAAATACAGAGACATCAGTATCTGGGCTTTCGTTAACACTAACGAGCAAATTATTGTAAGGGAAGATTTGCATCATTGGAATAGATATTCCAGCCTCCATACTGATATATATGATGCAGGGTTATCTTTGTATGGCTCCTCTTTCAGAATATATTTTCTTCTTATAAAATATCTTCTTTTTAACTCCCATTGGGGACCTCCTTATAAATGAGGAACTAGTCCTCGAGGGACTGGCCTGGCTAGAAAAGTGTGTTATTTTTTTAAAAAAGTGCATATTAGAATACTAAGCGATATAATTAGCCCATTTCTTTGATTTTTTTTTCTAAGAAAATCTTTTTTTAAAAAAAAGTATAGCCAAGTTTTAATTAAACATATTCTCTGGATGTTTGAATTGTGTAAGAATTAGAAAATCCTGTTGTGTTTTAGAGGGATTAATTGCATCAATTTAAGGTTCTAGCTCCAATCTCTGCTATGCAGCCAGGTATCACCACTGCTCTTGCAAAGCAGGTACAGTGCTGAGAGTGAGTGAGGTTTGGCCACAGAGCTGGGGCTACAAGGTGCCCCTCAGATGGGCATTCTCAGCCCATGGGTGGCAATGAACACATTAATCTTCTAATCTTTTACACAGGAATAAGCAGAGGTTCTCTATACCAAAACTGGCTAAATCTGTAGATTCAAAATATCATTGCTCCTAATGATAAATATTGATTTACACGTGCTGAAAAACTTCTGTTTCCTTCCCAGCAAGGAGTCTAAAATGTAATTAGATGAGCAATGTTTCTACCACCCTATCACTTCGAGGCTGTCTTGAGACACTGATGTCCCCTGGTCCCTGGATCTCCACTCTGTTCTTAGGTCTCACCCCATCCGTGTCTCAGCTTTCTGTCACAACCCTTTGTAAAGTACTTTGGGATGCTTGGATCATACTTGCTGCTGGTCAAAAGCAGTATTAATCGGTATTTTGTGCTATTTTGTCATGCAGCTCAGTCAATAAATACAGATATTTATTCTGTTCCTGTTCTACCTCAGGCTCCCACAAGTGGGAAGAAGTGAAACGGTTCAGGTTATTCTTCTCAGAGCTCAGCTAATGTCATCTGCTGAATACAGCTCTAAACATCTGAAGCTGGTGAAATTAAATAAAGTGTGAGCATCCTTTGGTCTGGAGCTCATTGCCTTTTGAACAATTACTCATGGTAACCTTAACAATAGTTTTTAAGGAAAAAGAAATCCTCATAAATTAATGTAGTGTTAGGATGGAGCTCTGCCTGATATTAGAACAATTATGGAGCAGATGCATCCACTCCGAACAAAGTGACCTTTTCATCAAGTTACAAAACATTAAAGGTTAAAGAATGTTTGAAAGGAAGTTAATACTTTTAAAACATTAGAAAAAAATGCCATTCTTTCTGGACCTGACCAAATTCAGTGGGAAACTGAAATGACTGTTTAGGCACATCCAGTCATAATTTAAGCAACTGTGATTACAAAAGGATAACAAGGTATTTTAAATCGTCTGTTTTCTTTTACAATTAGAAGTGCTTTTCCGAAAAGGAAAGATTTGATAGGAATAAATACCCAGTGACAGAAAGCTGGTTAATTGCAATTTTAAAGTCACATTCCTTTCCCTCCATTGTGTACGGAGGAGAACAAAGAGAGGGAATCAATGGTGGTGTCAGATTTTCTTAGTTTCCACGTTTCACCTGACCCGGGCGGGGCAGAGCCGGTGCCCAGCTGGGGAGCGAAGCGCTGCGCTCCGGCCCCGCGCTGCCCCCGCACACGGCGGGGCCGCGGCTGCTGCTCGCCAAGGGCCACCTGGGAGGGGACAAGTGCCCGGCACCGCCCAGGACTGCGGGACAGCAGCGGGGCTGCCGGGGTTCGGGGGCTGCTTGGGTCGCAGTCACCTCTATGAATTTTTCTCGGCGAAGGGCTGACGGAGGGGGGATGCCGGGCGCCGCACATGGCCCGCATCCCCCGCGCCGTCTGTGCGGGGGAATTCAGTGCAGCCCCCCTGAGCAGCCGCTTTGGGATTTACGGCCCGACGGCCTCGCTGGGGCTGCTTTTGTGTCCCTGTCCTGGCGGCCCGCACGGCCCCGCTGCGGGGTCAGAGCACGGCGAAGGAGGAAGAGGAGGAGGAGGAGGAGGCGGCCCGGGGCTGCGCTCGCTGTCCCCGGCCCGGTGCGCGTCCCCCGCGGTACCGAGCTCCGCCCGCAATTTGGGGCGGGCGGGGGCGGCTGCAGCGATTCCCTTCCCTTCCCTTTCCTTCCCTTCCCTTCCCCTCCCCTGGTGGCCAGTGGCGCGGGGAGCGGGCTCGCCGCCGGGGCAAGGTGAGCTACTGGCAATGGGAAGCTTCGTACAGAGAAACTTCCATGTTCAAGCGCTGTGTGCAAACACTAGAAAACCCTCCAGGGAAGGAAGTTTCTGTGAAAAAAAGAGAAGGATTTTGCTCAAACTTAAGTTTTATCCACTTCCCCCTTCAATTATTTTTATTTTTTTTAGAGTATCTGACCACAACAAAATCTCCCTGCGTTGAGTCACAGGCGGTCAGTAGAGGAGCACCCTTGTCATCTGTGCGATGAGAACTTTCAGGTGATGCGAGAAAAAAGCGGGGAATCCCTTCCACTTCTCCGGGATCCTCCAAATGCCTTTCAAATTAGCCAGCCCTGAGGATCAGTGCCAGGCTCCACAAAGGCGTTGCCAAAGCCTGCAGCCAGTAAAACTTTGTGTAGGTAAAATTAGCTGAAGACCTACTGGAACAACAGCCTTTGTTGTCACATGTGGTGGAGTTCCAGGATCTGTAACTATTTTCCTTGAAAGGTTTTCTTACTGCCCCAGTGAATGCATTACGCTGCAGTAGCTCTGAAATGGTAACGCTTATTTCCTTCAAAGCAGCGGCCGGTTGTTTCTTCAGGGACCCCAAGTCCTTCGGAGGGAGGGGAAAAAGTGATGGCTGAGCGGGACTGAATCGCGCCGACAGATCTTATTTTAAATCAGCATCATCTCCAAAGGGCGCAGCCCTTGGGAGCGCGGAGAGTGCCGGGGCGGGCAATGGCCGGGCCGAGCGGGGCTCAGCCCGGGGGAGATCCGACTGGGGAGAGTGGGAGCCGAGACAGCTCGGTGGCCTCAGCCCTTCTCCGTCCGAGAGGGAAGGCAGAATCCCCGGCACCGGCCGCAGGGACGCTCAGGGGCCCGGCTCTCCGGGCAGCAGCAGCGGCATCATCCGCAGAGCCGCTCCCGGTGCCCGAGTGTAACCGGGAACTTGCTGGTCCCGGCGGCGGGGGCGGGCGGTGCTCTCCCACCGCCGCGGGGCCCCGCGGGACAGGAGCCGGCCGTGCCGGGCCCGGAGGGAGCGCCCGCCGCGGGGCCGGGCACCGCCACCGCCCGCCGGGCACCGCCGGCTGCGGGGGTCGCTCCCCGGGCGGACCCGGACCGGGCCGGCCCGCTCGGTCCCTCAGCGTGCCCTGCGCCTTCTTCGGCCGAAGTCTACCGCCCCCACTGCTCCCCACTGTGCTTAGGGTTTTTCTTGGGGGGATGTATTTCTGATATCTGGGGTTGGGTGGGGAGTTGCTGTCAACTCCAGGCAGAAGCGAATCGATTCGGACAAGATTACTTACAGTTTAAAATGAGGTTTCCAAATATGAGGACACAGAGCGTGCTTGCACTTTTCTATTTTCCCCGTGCTCTTCTCGAAACGCCTGGTCCTAATCGCAGGGACATAGCTATTCCAGTTCTGATTTTGTGGGGCTTATTACATGTCAGAACTGTAAAAGTCCTCTGGACAATTTACAGACAAAACATCTGGTTCGTTAAAGCAAAGCTACTGGACTAAGACAAACAAACTTTGCTGCTGTGCAAATTCACTTACCCAAACAATTTACATTCAAGCAAAGATTTTAGCCCGAAGAAAAACTTTTATTCATTTGTATTCAGGAGGTTTGGGAATTCACAGGCATTTTAAAATAATTTTGCTCTAATAAAGTTATGTAGATATTACAAAATGTCTTTGTTCTCTTTTCAGATCATTATCGCTGCTATAATAGTTATTGACAACACTTTGTGTTTTACAGAAGCGCAGTATCGTTTTCGGGCGAGGGCAGTGGGTTTTTTAAACAAACTTGTCAGATCCGTATTCATCTGGTCCAGCCTTAATGAAAGCTGCTGCTTCTTTGTTCTTCGCCGGGAGAAACCGAAGTACTTCCCGCATTTCGATGGGTGCCGCCGAGGCGCGGGGCAGGAGGGAAGGCTGTGCCTTGGCACAGAGGGCAGGGGGTGCCGGGCGGTACCGGCCGAGGGCCCCCGCGTTCTGCGCGCCCGGGACCGGCCGGCGCCTCCGTGGGGCTCCCGCGGGCCGCCCGCACCGGCGGGGGCTGCCCGGGCCCGGTGAGACCCCCAGTCGCGCACTGGTCTCCGGGCTCGCCCCCAGCCCCGCACTGGCCGCCGGGCTCCCCCCTCCCGGCCCCGGCCGCGCCGCCGTCCCCGACAGCCGCTCCGGGCCGCGGGCAGCGCTGCCCGGCTGCCGGAGGCTCCAAAGGCCCCGGCTCGCTGGTGCCCGGCCCTTGCTGCGGGTCCGGGGGCACTCGGCTGGAGAGGACCTGCCGGTCCCCGCCAGCTCCTCTGCCCCGCTCGATGGGAGGCACCGGCAGAGCTGGGCCGGACTGGGGCGAGAGGAGAGAGGCCGGGGCCGTTCGGTGCCCAGGACTGACCCCCGGAGAGCGGTGAAGCGGTGCGAACAGCGGGTGAGAGCAGCCACACGGGCACCCCGGCGCACGCCGCTCCCTGCCTTGTTCGCAGTGAGCAAGAGGCGAAACATCAACACGCTGCTCGGGAGAGAATAAGGTTAAAAAGCTCGGCTAAAACACGCTGGCTTCTAAGACGCAGCTGTTCCAAGTTTACTAAACTTCCTCACTGATCCTCCCTGGCTGTTCCTATAACCAGCAGTTAATTCCAGTGGTCCTTTATCGGCTCAGCCGCTGTCTTCACTCTGGCCGGGGGACGAAAGAGGTGTCTCGGGCAGTTGGTGGAGTTTTGGCGGAGAGGAATGGTATGAGCAGTGAAAATATACACCAAAGAAGGGCAGTAAGCAGTGCCCAGTTGGGAAAGATAAAACATTCTTAGCTGGTGGAAAGTTCAAGAGTGATGGTTATCCAATTATGTGACTTATTTATAATTGGTACCTTGTTTTAAAACTGCCGAGAAGAGCGAGCTTAGGGCTGAGGCTCGTGTGCTGGGTCTTTGTGGATGGAGTCTGTACAGCCATCGATTTGATGCGTTATGTTTGGAAATTTTGCACTTCATGAAATTACGCGTTCTGGCTCTCTGGAATAGACTGTGACCCCAAAGAAGCCGACGCACATGAGGGCATCTGCTCTTCCCTCTGTAAGTCGTCTGATAGAAAGCTCAATAGATTTTCTTTTTCTTCCTTAAAAAAAATGTTTATAATTAACAACCAAATTATTCCACAACTTCCTGAGCGTTTTGGCAGTGAGGGTTGTGAATGTGTAAGTGCAGTGCATGTGTCTATATGCACGAATATCTGCTGCCTTCCTCTCTCTCTCACACACGAGAATTATTATTCCTAAGTGAACTGAGAAAGTTCCTCCAATGACTGTTTACGGAAAGTTTCACTTATTTCGTTCCCTCCCAGTCCCAGCTCGGCGCACTGGAACGAGCCCATCACCCGGCGCGTGTGGGCCGCCCTTTGCAGAGCCAGGTAAGCGCTGCTGGCTGCACAGAGCTCCCCTCGCAGCGGGGCCGGGGACAGACTCGCGTGTTTGTTTGTGCTGGTGACACCGTTCAGCTGCCGAGGTGCCACCTGCCAGCATCTTCCACGCAGGCTGTGCTGCGGGAGGCAGAGCTCTGTCTGGGAACCTGTTCAAACACAAATGCCTCCACACGCACAAATCCACGCACGCGTGCAGCCGAGCGCACCCGCGGGAGGAGGCTGCGCGCCCGCGGAGCCGCGCCGGGGCCGAGCGGCTCGCACCCCGCCGGGCACCCGGGAGAGCCCGGCAGCGGGAAGGGGCTGACATCCATCCCCCGGGCGGGCTAAGGGTGACACCAAGGCAGTGAAAGATGAGCACATTTAGAGACAGGGAAGTGGAAGGAACAAAGTTCTTGCAACTTGCAACCGCCCCAAAATTCGGGATTGGTCGCTGCAGCTGGTTCCTCACGATGCCCCGCAGCCGGCAGCTGAGGAGGATCGGGATCGTCCCTGGCTTTGGAGAGGGCTCTCGCACATTTCAGAACAGCCTTTACAGGACTGCAGTGACTACAAGCGCCGTGTTATTTTAATTTTGCTGTGATTTTCAGGGCACTTTACCAGCGCCTGGTGGCAGAGTGACCTTCCCGCACTCCGTGCGGCGAGCAGGAACAGAGCCGGCCAGGGCTCCCGGCGCTCTCGGCTGCCGAAGCTCCCGGCCGAGCATCCCAAAGTTTGTTTCAGTCTCTCTCGCTCCAGAGCTCGGAGGAATCCTCCATGTTGCGCAGAGCGGGCCGGCTCGGCCAGCGGCCCCTCAGAGCGGGGTTCGCCTCTCGCCGGCTCCGCGCTCGGTGCGGTCCCGCCGCAGCCATCGCCCCGCGGAGCCGGGAGAGCAGCCGGCCCCTGTCCCTGCCCCTGCCCCCGGCCCGCAGCATCCTTCGGGGGCGTGGGGGGGGGCGTGAATTATTTAGTTTTTCTATTTCCTACTTAAAGGGGGAGGAGGGAGAGAGAATGAACGAGCTATTAACCGCAGCCAAGCCCTGCTTGCCGGAGCTGTCTAACGCTTGTAAATACTTATGCTGCGGCTGGTCCCCTCCTCCCCGGTTAAGTTGTTTAGTATGTTGGTTATTTGTACCGAATCCCGGTCTGTGTAGTGTCTGATGTGTTGTCGTTGCAATGTGCAGCCAGGGTGACACTGATGGATGCGCCAATGGTGAGACGGACAGATGTTAGGGCGGATCTAGCGGCACGCACCGCCGCGGCGGCGAGCCCGCCCGCCCGCCCCGCCGGGGCTGCCCGCCGCCCGGCCCCGTCCTGCCGCACGGCTCACCCACGCTCACACACTCACACACACAGGGCTTTTTGGGGAGGGGGGGGGAACGTCTCGGTGTCGTCTCTTAAGCAGATCTGATCGCTCCTTCTGTGAGCAGATACTGTAACTGTGAGGAGCAACCAGCGAGTATCAATGAGATGGAACTGAGCGAGTTTGGCGGCAGAAGCGGCAATTGACAACTCACCATTTTCTTGTTTGCAAGAAATGTTTCGTTTTCCCCCAACAGTAGCAATTTCTCGGGGACTTTAGGCGACTGAGATTTTTTTTTCATCCTAAAGATCAGCTTAAAAAAAAAATCAACTCATAACAATAATAATCCAAAAAAAAAAAAAAAAAAAATAATCCCAAACCTTCTCCACCCGTCATGTAAAGTGTTTGAATTTCCTGCAACTTGAAAGGGAAGCGAGAGCCCGAGAGCGGCACGGCGGCTTTATAGGATGTGAAGACGCAACAACATCTGCACTTAGTCAGGTATTTGGAATTATCCCAAATCTCGAAGAATGGGGGCGAGTGGAGATTTTTTTTGATCTTACCGTAAAAGTGAGTTCAGCCTTTTTTTTTTTTTTTTAATTCCTCCCCATGAACTTTAAAAAAAAAAAAAAAAAAGCTGCTCCTTTTTTTTTTTTGTCCTCTCTCTCTTTCCTTTCCTTTTTTTTTTTTTTTTTTTTTCCCTTTTTGGCGGTGGTGGTTTTTGCCGTGTCTCCCTTCCCTGCTCGCGGGGGTCCCGGCGCGGGCGGAGCGGGGGCGGGAGCGGCCCGGGCCCCGCTCGCCCCCCGCCGCCCCGGCCCTCCCCGCGCCGCGCGGCCCCGCCGCCCAGGGATGCGCAATCAAACCCGCAGCACATCGATCCGCCGGCGCTCGCCGAACTGAGCGCGGCGGCTCGGCAGTGAACTTGGACCGAGAAGAAAAAATTAAAAAAAAAAAAAAAAAACAGAGAGAGGGAGGGGGGGGGGAGAGAGAGAGAGATCAATCCCCAAAACAGGGAAAACGAGGGAAAAGTGCTCCTTCCCGAAGAGTCGGATGCGTGGGGCGCGGGCGCTGCCCGCTCCCCGCCGCTCTGGCCCCGCGGGGCGGGAGCAGTGGCTCCGCTGGCGGGGGCGCCGCCGGTAGCGGCCGCCGGCCGGGGCGGCCCCGACACCGCCCGCCCGCAGGCGCGGAGCGGAGTGCGGCGGCCGCGGCGCCAGCCAGGTGGGAGCCGGCGGGCTGGATGTGCCGGCGGGCGGGCGGCGGGGCCGGTGAGTGCGGCCGGGGCGGGCAGCGCTGCGGGGCGCGGCGGGGAGCGGGGCTGCCGCCGCCGCTGCTGTCACCGCGCGGGGCGGCCGGGATGGAGCGGCGGGCCGGGCCCTCCTCGCCGGGGGGGCGGGGGCGGCGGAGAAAGGGGGGGTCCCGTGCCCCGGCACGGCGGGAGGCGATGGCTGCGGGGGACTCCGGCGGGGAACGGGTGCGCGCGGGGGCGGAAAGGGAAGGGCTGCGGCGGGGAGCGGGGAGAGCGGCGCGGAGCCCGGCGGGCTGCCCTGCCTGTCCCTGCCCGGCCAGCCCTCCGCCGGCTCGGGAGAGCGGCGCCGGCGGCGGGAGAAGTTGGGTGGCGGAGGAGGCGCGGCGAGGGGCTCGCCCCGGCCGGCGGGGCAGACCCCTGCCCTCCCCCGTGCCTGGTCCGGCGGGCGATGCGCACAGAGTGAAGGCGCGGCCCGGGGCGGGCGGCGGTGCCCCGCTCCCTCTCGGCGGACCAGTTTGAGTGACACCGCGATCATCTCGTTTCCCTTCAAGCTTCGCCTGTTGCCGCCGCCGCCGCCGCCGCTCCAGCGCCGAGCCGGGAGTGGAGAGCGCAGGCTGAGGCTCCGCCGGCTCCGGCCAAGCGATCCCCTGTCTTTATGCCGTGATCTCCCAGCCCGGCCAGGCACCGGGGGCGCAGGGCGGGGTGGGGGGGACTGCGGGCTCTCCCCAGCCCTCCCGCCCGCACACCTCTTCGGGGGGCTTCCCCTCCTCCTTCCTCCGGGGCGATTTGTCAAACTTCCCCCCTCTTCTGCCAGCAGCAGCAGCAGCAGCAGCAGCAGGGCTGTCCTCTCCTCTGTGCCGCCTCCTCCGCCGCCGCCGCCTCCTCCTCCTACTCGGCATCGTGTATGCACAGCAACAAAAAATATATCCCCGACCCAGCCCTCGCGCCGAGGCTGGAGCAGCTCACCGGATCTCTGGGGCTGAGGCAACTCTTCCCACCCCCGCGCCCCGGCTGCCCCCCCCCGCCGGCGCCCGCAGGAGCCCAGCATGCCGAGGAGGAAGCAGCAAGCGCCCCGGCGCGCAGCAGGTACGAGAGCCGCTTCCCTTCCTTCCCTGCCTTCCCTTCCTTTCCCTCCGCGGCCGCTGGCTTCTCCTCTCGCTTCCCTCCGTCTCTTTCATAAGCGGCTCCCGCGGGCTCCGCCGCCGCTCCGCGCCCCGCTGCTGCCCCGCTGCCCGCCGCTGCCGAGGGCTCTGCCGAGCAACTCCCGGGCTGCAGGCACAGCGCCGGGGCTGCGGGCTTTCGGGGGCATTTTATTTATTTTTTTCTTTGGGGTAGGGAGGGGTGAGGGGGCGCATGAAAGCCCGTTCCCCACTTTAGGTGCCCACTTTGATTTATTCCGAACTCTGCCATCGCCCGGCTCGGTTCTGGGGGTAGCCCTGTGCGAGGGGCAGGCGGGTGTGTGCGGGCACACTGCTCGGGCTCGTATGGTCGGTGTCATTCCGGGGTTGGGGGAAGCAAGGAGGCGAATTTTGATTATTTCCAGCCCGTACTTTGGCACCTACTTTGCTTCTCTCCCTCGTAGTCTTCGTTCTTTTACATCCCCTTCCCTCATAGGCAAATGGTTTGTGAAAGCCAGGGCAAATACTCTTTTTATTTATTTCTTTTTTCCTATTAAAAAAAGAGAGAGGGTATATATAAATACATGGCATGCTGTGAATGAAGTGGCAGGGACAAAGTGATTTGGAGGCTCTGCAGTGTTAGTTGAAGATCCAAGCTCAGAACTGGTTCCTTTGCCCAACTTTTACCTTTTTCTCTTCTGCCCTTGTACTGCACTGGAGATGTTTCTGCCGGACAGACAGACTCTCCTAGTTGGTCACTTTCTTTGGTAGCCTCTTCTGTTAATCCTATTGATTTCTTATTTATGAGTCCAGAGGAGAAGCTGCAAAGTAAACCAAAGGAGGGAAAAAAAAAAAAAAAAAAGAAAAAGGGTCTGTGTATTGTCAAGTGACTGCTGAATGTTCCTGATAGTGCCTTTACAATTTCCACTGGGTTTTTTTTTCCTTTTTAGAAATACTTTTCGAGGCTTTATGCTGGCGAGGTTTTTTGTTTGTTTGGCTTGTTTTCCTTTTGCCAGAAATGTCAACTCCTGTTTAACTTAAGCAGTATTTTTTGGAAAAGCCAAATTGAAAAGAAAACAGTAAAAGAAAAGCCCCACATAATTTTACAGTAATCCTTAGTTGGGGATATGTGGGCTGGAAAAGGTTTCCTTGGCCTGTTGCCATCCTTGATTTGATGTCTGATTGATCGCCTGTCATCTGGCAGCCTTTGATCTATTCATTCCCGATAAACATCAATAAATCACTTGCCATGGTAACGCCAGACTCGGTGACGTCACAGGTGGCCTGTCAACTCTCTGTTAGCGCGGCTTGAGGGGCTCCTGGCGAGCGGTGCCAGCCATGGGCCAGCGCTGGCCCGGGGGGGCTCAGGACGGGCTCTGCTGGGGGACAGCCCCAGCAGCCCCGAGAGGCCGGGGTGGAAGTTTTCCAGAGGCAGCATCCCCGGCAGCGCGGCTGGGCTGTGCTCAGGACAGCTTGGAGCAGGTAGTCCTGCAGCCTGGGGCTGGAGCCCAGGCGTTCAGCAGTGCTCCCGCTCTGCCTGACAACTTCTCCGAGTGGGGTGGTTTGGGTTTAGTAAACAGCAAGGGGCTCGGGGAGTGACACAATTTGTAAATAGCAATGTGCATGTTTCCTTTCTTCTCTTTGACATCCACATGCGTTTGGCCAGTACTTTTGAAATAGGGAAATAGACTTCCCAGCAGCCTTACCCTGCACACAAACAGCCAGAAAGTTTGGAAAGTTTCTCAGTACGGTAGTGATACCATCTAGCAAACAATATCGTAGCCAAATACTTCATGATAATATTTTGCTTTTCTGGCCCGTTCCATCAAATAACAATTTTCAAGAAAAATGACAGAGGTGAACTTTTCTCTATACTTGGGAAATTCTATTATGTAATGTGAATTTAGTTCTGCAAAATCTAGCTTTCCATGTGTTTGACACACTCGACTCTGCTGTAAACTGGGCTCTCCACAGACTGGAAGAAAATGTTTCTGCACTAAATACACATTCTGAGGTATCCTCTCCCTCCACCACTCTCTGTCTCTCCCTCCTTTCTCAAGTGAATCATCCATGATGTGTGATCTTTCATATTTAGCAGAAGTGTAATCTCTTTAAACTTTTAGCTTTTTGATAGCCACATTAAACATTTAGTATTGTGTATAATTGCTTCCCACTGAGATGCTGCTTTTATTGGTCACATTGGAAATGTTACTTTTTCTAATAGCAGTAAAAGCAAAGGCTTTTTTTTTTAACACCTTAAAAAACAGCTAAGAAATAACAGGTTAGTTAAGAAATATTCATTACAAAAACTTGACTGCAGGACTAATAGGAGATGGAAGAATGGTTTTGCTCTATCAAAATGACCCGTCAAAACGACTTTGTTTCATATTTGATTTAATTGTCTCTCTCCTGACAGGCACATTCATCAATAGCTTAATGGTCAATCAGAAGTTGGCAGAGTGAGTGCTTTCATTCTTTCCCATACACTAGCTTTGGCTTTACTTTATCAAAATGCCTCTGCCTAATGGATATGGGGGATGTAGAATGACTGAAGGGCTACTTATTTGACAAGAGTGAAAAAACAAGAACATTTATGCTGTTGATAAGTGCATGAAGATAAATAAGTGAGCTGTATAAGGCATTTTATTTTAAGACAGAAGAAACTTACTTTTTTTTCCCCCCCTTTTTGGCTTGAGAGCTGCGAGTTATAAGGTTCATGGCTGCTTTTGTGGCATACTGAGAGTGATGACAAATTGATTGCTTGGTACTGAGAGAGAAAAAAAGGTGGTGGTGGGGGGAGAATTAAAGATGTCTGCTGATTGGTAACTCAGGAAATCCAGTCCCCAGCAACCTTGAGAATACTCGAGAATTTTTTTTCTCCAAACTGAAAGGTCCGCTCAGCCATAAAAAAAGAAAAGTTGTTTTGCCAGCTTCATTAGTGTTCACCTAATTAGCTGTAAACCTGATGGATTCCTGACAGCTTTAATGATTGGAGATGACAAGCTCCACGCAGTGTCATCCAGCAGAATTAGGTTTGCAGCTAGTTTGATGTAATCAAGTTGATATTACACAGTCCTGGTTGCCTTTAGTTGTGCATTAACTCAATTTTCTGCTGCAGGTGACAAATGGGCTTTGGTACCTGGATAATCATGTCATAGGAATTAGGACCCTTTTAATGGTCTGGAGTAGAATAACAACAACAAAGAACTCTCAGCAGCACAGAGCTCGCAGACATAACAGACAGGTGCACAAATTCTTTATGTCTAGCCCAAGTGTTAACACCACACTGTGGAAGACTAAAGCTGTCTCTGAGAATCAAGAATCTGTAAAAATGATAATTTCACTTTGTTTGCTTTGAGACTCAGCTGAATATCGTAGGTAAATTTGGGAAGGAGAGGCGGGGATTGCAATTTTATTCCTCACCTGTTAAAGCAAGAAGACAGTCAGAATTGCTGCTCCAAAGACTTCTGTCATGTAAGTCAGGAGGAGGAAGGTATTTACCAGTTAAAAGGCTACTGTCTGGGGAAGCTAAGATATTGTATTAATAGAGGCCAGTCTTGTTCATGCAAACAGTAATTATCTATCCTTAAATTATAGCTTTCACTTGCAGCTTTTTTAGAAACCTATTTAAAAGATCAAGAAAATGTACTTCCTACTGACAGAAACGACTTAATACTTATTTTGTATACATATCTTCTGAGGAGGGAATGGGAACTAGTGGTTTGCTGGAATCAAATTTAGTTTGCTTATTTATTTATTTATATATTTAATAAAACAGTAAGACCCAGGCAACTGCACTGAGTTTTCAAGGCTCTGGGGAAAAAAAAAAAAAAACGAACAAACCTGGGCCTATGGTTTGTTGTTTTTTGCTTTGTTTTGTTGGGGTCTTTTTTTACATAGTATGTTTTAAATCCTAGAGATTGCTGCATGCTTTAGGCTCTTCCCAACTTCTGCGCTTGCATTCAAAAGCTGCACCTGGTCAGTGTGAGCACTGAAATACACGGAATTGATGCTCCAGAGGTGTGGAGCACTTCCACTTTCCAGGGACTTGAGTGCTCGCGTCAGCCCTCAGCCCCTGCAGCGTGGGGCTGGGGGTGCAGCACAGCAAACAGATGCAAGATGGCACACAGGTTGTGCCGCCAGATTTCCAGGCAGCTCTGACTCCGGCAACTCGAACGCTCGCTTTAATTTATGGCAATTGCTTGCAACTACATACATACCCCAAAAGTAAATGTAGCGATAAACTAGGCTACCTATAAAGGTACTTGCAGTGTCAGCCCTTGGTATGTTATTTGCCTCCAAACCTGCCACATATTTCTCTGTTGGGCAGAGATTCTTCCTAGCAGCAAGCTGACAAAATGATTAGTTATGGCTGTCCTCTGCTTTTTTCTTTTTTTTTTTTTTTTCCCCTGCAAAGTGTGAAGGAACAATGCAAAAAAAAAAAAAAAAAAGAAAAAAGAAAAAAAAAGAAAAAGGGGCATAAATATAAAAAGGCTTGATAGATTCCCCTGAATATCCGCCTGGAAAACAGAATTTTCCAGAATCAGCTGCCATTTCTCCCATTAGCTTGACAGCTGTCAATTAGGGCTTCAGTGCTCTCCTGGGCCACAGTTTATTGCGTGCGGTTGATGTTGTCATTTTGTTCTCGGTTTTGCCTTGAGCACTATCATGAGCAGGAGTGAAATAGTCAATAACTGATGTATCAGCAGTTATTTCTTAAATTGGCTTACAAGTCTGCATTTTTCCTCTTTTTACTAAAGATTGTTTTGTAAAGTGATTAGAATGAATTGTGACTGCTGCAGGGTTATGGGAAATGCAGTGAAGCTAGGGTGAGTTAGCAGGATTAAAGTGGGTCCTTTTTGTCAGCCCTGCTTCCAGGATTAGTGGAAACTGTATAGAAAAGATCACCTTCAGGGTGAAGTGTGTGGGGTACATTTTTAAGCGTGCTACGTGCACGCTTATGCAGAAACATATGGTGGTACAGAGTGAATGAAAAGAAATCATTTGCCAGGACGTAAAGTAACCTATGTGTTATCTTTCTGAGCAAACCTTGGCACTGTTGGCTTTACGGTGTAGTAATCCATATTTTAATCCAATGTCGTGACTGTTTCCTAGAGAATCCAAACACAGATTGTCAGATTTTAACACAGCCCTGTTTTCAAGGTGCTGCTAGTGGATCAGGTATTAAGATGCCTGAAGTGTTGCATTGTCAAGTAGGAGTGTATGTGTGTGTATGGTTATGATACAACACCAAAAATAACATAGTTGCTGAGCAGTCGCGTGTTATCTTATCTGTGAAATACTTCAGCATCATTTAGTAAACAATCTACCTCAGGTGTTTTAGTTTGATTTTTTTTTTCTTCTCTGTGTGTTTGGTATTTTTTTTTTTTTAAATTTAGTTACGCCCAAATTGTGGTTTATCAGCCTTAAGTTAAAAATGAAAGGTGAATACAATATATTGTATTTGGTAACAATGATATGGACTGGTACATCCAGACAGATAATATGCAGTTGTAATTAGAGTGAATAGACAGGCATTCATTTTCAAATTCTTTGACACATGCATAAAATAGTCATATAATAAGATAAGATGACAATTTTATGTTAGGTTGATAAAGTGTCCCGATACATGCATTTAAATGTCTGTAAGCCTTTTTTTATCCAGACAGATTAATTCTAGTTTCCAGCATTTGCAGTTAGACATTAAATTAATTTTAAAAATCCCACTAAACAATGGATACGTTGCTTTTTTGTGTGTGTATGTGTCATAACCTAAAGCAGGAGGATTGAAGAAAATTTGTGCAATTGATTTTTCTTGATTTCAACATTAAAAAAATAAAGCATGAAAATTGGCTCAAAGGATTTAAAGCATAGTCCATGAGAGATTGTATTGTAGTTTTCTTAAGTACAATAATGCAGAATAGAACATTGTCAGGGCTTGAAACTGTTTGTTACCATTTTCATAAAAAGAACTGAAAGAGTTGAAATAAGTAGGGCTTAATTTCAGAGACTGCGAGATTCATCCTACTGCATTTGCCTGATTTTGCGCCTGAAAGATATTTTGGTCATCTCAGCAGAGAGCCAATCTGCAGAATTTAAACACTTCTCATTGCAGGCATCAACTTTAAGATATTTCTCAGAAAATGTTCAAAGGGTTTTTTTCCCCTGGGGGTAGAGGGAGAGTAGGGAAAGAGTTACCAGAGGATCATAAAATATCTGAAAGCTCTTTGCCAATGCCATTACCTGGCCTCTTCGGGCAGTAAAGGGACAACTCTTCAAGAATAATCTAAGTTCGTATTTTAGACTTAATTATAAATTATTAATTAATTCTGTCAGGACACATGTTATTAATTATGACTCTCTTTTCTTCATTCAGAGCAGCTGTTGGGAATCACGTAAGTTGACTGTGCTTGTTGGTGTGGGAGTTTGCCAGTGAGGAGCCTCCATGCCCAGCCCGCCTCACCTCCAGCTCCCATCCGCTCCCGCCCGGGCGGGCAGCGCTGCCATCAGTGCGAGTTCTGGGGTGGCCCAGTGTG
The DNA here is from genome assembly GCA_037013685.1 of Acridotheres tristis. NCBI lineage: Eukaryota > Metazoa > Chordata > Aves > Passeriformes > Sturnidae > Acridotheres > Acridotheres tristis. The sequence continues at coordinate 5,377,052 of CM072898.1, forward strand.
CTCACAGCTAGCCACCATCGCCACGGGGCTGGGGCTTAGGTCCTGCCCATAAATAATTCCCATTTTAGAGAGGCTGTGAGGTGGTGGGGAGGTGGGAAGGGCGGTGGCCAAGCCTTGGCAGGGGGAAGCCAGGCGGATTCCCTGCCCTTCCGCCAAACTCCTGCCAAACTTCGCACACTGGCACAGAGCAGAGGGCTGCTTTAGAATTCGTTTGGAATGATCCAAATTCATTTACTTTTGATATTTCCATCATTAAATTGAGCCCTCTGTTTCGGTTTCTTATGTGTTCTTTGCGGAATGCATGTTGCATAAAATAGGCAATTTTTAATGAACAATTTAATGTAAATGGGTTCTGAATTTAAATTAATATTAATGAAGCTTTGAGTGAATTTATTTTGCATACGTAAAGGCTTGTAACTCTTTCACTCATACACTCTTGTCTTTATGTACTAACACATTGGTTAGGTGAATTGGCTAGTTTCCATGTTTTGTGATTAAAAACTCTGATGGATTTTACATGGATATTTGTGCTAGCGCAGCTTTGCGCAGGTTACTATCGCTAGTAAAAATGTACCTGCCTTGATATTCAGATTTTTGTAGTTAACATTTCACTGTTACCCCACCGTTTCTGTATGTTTCTTCCTACTTTGGTTTCGCCTTCACGCTTAAAGAAAAAATACTCCAACAATAGTCACCACAGTCAAGATGTTTTCTTTCTTTGGCTTACCTCTAATGCATTATGTATTTAGAAATGATGGGATGTTCTATAATTAATTCTGTTAGATGTAATTGCTATAATCACTTTGATGCTACACATAATAAAAGTAATATGGTAAGCATACAGAAAAAAATATAAACACCTTACTGTAACACTTTTTGTAAAATTCTTTTAAAAAAATTATTTAGAGTGGAACCTCCGCTTCCGTATTTTGTCAGAGCTAATTTTTTTTTTTAAAGTACATTACTTTAGTAAATGAATTAATTTTAGATATTGGAAAGAATTTGACAGGCAGGTTGTCTTGTATGTGCATGTGATATCCCTGACTCTGTGCGGTATTAAAGATGTAGTTCATTAAGAAGCCAATCTTCAGCGTGGCTACAAGTGAGACATAAATGACTGTATATCTCATGAAATGAGAGACAAATATGTACATTATATCAAAACCCAGGACATAGGAAATAACACGGGAATGGAACTGTACTGTAGAAAGCTTCTTTGTAGCGCAAAATTATGGGAAATATAAAATGTATGAAGGGTAGCATGTAACTAGAGAGGGAGTTTTTCAGGCATAGTCCCAAGTGGGAAAAAGACTACAGAAGGTGATTTCCCTCCTGCTTTTTTCTTTTTTTTTTTTCTTTTTTTTTTTAACAAGTAGCTTTGAGTTATTGTTTGCAAACACAGTTTTTGATAGGGAGGAAATGAAAAAAATATGTGCAATGGATTAAGCTGTGCAGCTGATATCCTTGATTCTGTAACAAAAAATGTTAATATGGCCATAGTTCTTAATTAGTTGCACACCATACTTAATGCTGCAAAGGTCACTTGCTTTTATGGTCCAGCTTCGCCTATGAATTTGTATGTTTCTCCCCAAATTTATATTTCTCTCCCATGTATTTTCTAAGCAATTTAGTGTGCAAATTGTGGTGAAAATGCAAACTAGAAACAAGATTAGAAAAATACATTTAGTGTGGACAAAGAAGAGGTTTTTATTTATTTTCTTTTATTTTTTTTTTTTTCTGGCGTTATATTCAAATAATGCACAGCCTTTGCGTGGCGAGCAGCAGTATTACATTTAACTTCTGTAAGCTGAATAAACAAACCCTGACCAAGCTCTCGCTGGATTGTTCTGGGGAAGAACAGAACAGGGTGCTGTTCTGAGTGTCTCTGGGACTGGGCTGGCTGCCGGCAGCCCTTTCCCTGCTAGGTCAAGCCTGTTGCTGGAGGGCCAGATCGCAGCAGGGGCCTCCAGGAGGCTTGGCCAGGCTGCTCCAGACTGGCAGCCATCAGTCATCCATCTGTGACACAGAGTCTGTTTTTGATGGCAGGGATGATAAAAGGCCTGGGAACTGTATAGGCCCTTGTAATCAGGGCCAGTGCTGACATCCTTCTCAACTTTGACAGCTTCTTCCTTTTCTCTCTTCACCGCCAAGACTGTCTCAACTGGATTTTTTTTTCCTCTCTCTTGTTTCATGTACTTGATCAGTCTCAGATGCTGGGAATTATTTTTTTCTAGAGGGAGGGGGAGTGTTTCTTTTGGTTTGTGGGTTGGGCAGGTGTGAGAGGAAGTCTGGTTTTTTTTTTTTTTTTTTTTTTTTGTACTGTAGGCCTGTTGCTAATTAATGTTCCTCCATAAGATTCTGTCGGAGTTGAGTAATGTTTTTGATCTTTATGCCTGATAACTGCATACTTAATGAGATTTCAAAGCTGTGAGTGCAGCTCCCTACAATTATTGACAGATGCCTTTTCTTTGCCATTGGGTTCAGCTTCATAAATCCTCCTGCAGTAATGAGGTTCAGAAGTGCCACCCTGCCAGTGAGCTAATGAAAGAGGGGGGGAGGGAGGGAACAGCTCATGCCTGCCTGACACATTTTTTTCCTTTAAAATTTACTATGCAGATGTCAAGCTGTGGGACGATTACTTCAAACATGCTAATTTTTATCTTGCTTTTGTGTCAAGCCTGCATGCCATTTTTCCCCCCCAATAATAAATAAAAATAGAAACCTCAACCTATTTAAATTTTATCATGGATCATAACTATTGAAGACTTTGATATATGTGTGTTCTTTTGCAGTTTCCAGTCAGTGGAGCAGTTTTTTGAAATCCGAAGGGCAGAGAGAGGTTAAAAAATAAAAATCAAGGGGGGAAAAAATAAAAAAGGCAGCAAGCTGCCTCGGCCGCACGTCAGCCTGCCCTAACCGTGCACTTGAAACATCGGAGATTTCATTTTAGAGTTCTGAAACTAAATCCTGGTGGAGAATAGCCGCGCCATGCCAAACAGTCGATTTCCTTTTCAGCAGAGCCATACATCACTGACCCACCCTTCCCTCCCGACAGAATGACATGTGTCATTTATCACTGAGCCCTGCCAGAGCGCGGGGGGGCCGGGGCAGCTCCGGCTCCAGCGCTGCTGGATGTGCCCGGGCCGGGAGCAGGGACCGGGCACCGGGACGGCAGCGCCCGCCTGCGCCGGGGGCACGGCGCGCTCATCAGCAGCTTGTGTGCTTTCCTATTATCTGCTAAGTCGCCTCCTTCAGCCCCCTGAAGGTTTTCCCCTCCTGTATTCTTTTTCTCTCACTCTCCCTTCATTCCTTTTCCCTCCCCCGTTTTTTTTGTTTTTTTTTTGTTTTTTTTTTTCCAAGTTTGGCAGTTGGGACAAACTGGCTGACACGTATCATTCAAGCAGCACCAGCTTGCTGGGGGTTGTGTAAATGAATCTGGGAGCTCTTGGTTTCACATGATTCAAACGTGCATTATTGAAGATGGATGTTCCTTAAAAAAAGATTGATGATGGATATCAGGCTTATAGTGCCATTTATCATTTTGAATATTATTTAGACTTGCCGTGTAAAGCTGTAACTTGAGAGTTGGATGAGCTGGGACAGAATGGAGGCCTCGGCGTGCACGTTGTGATTGATGGCTTTGCTTTCTCATTGTTTGTTACCAGATACTCGCCGGTCATTACAGGAGTGCCTTACAATTGTTTTAGGGGCTGGATTTCCGTGTGTGTATGTGTGTGTGTGTTTGTACAACAGGGAGAGGGATGGGCAGAGGCAGAGTTAAGTTTTTAGTGGGAGCGTTTCAATAATTGTAAAGCATGTAGACAAAGCCGTGGCCCGTGCAGGGGTACAGGCAGCCTTTAGCATGAGCACGGAGCTTGCTGTGTGTAACACTAAAATATAAGCAGGACTGTAGCTGATCCACTGTAATATTGCCGGGCATTGCCACCTCCAGTATAAAAATGTGCTTGGGAACCGATTAACACACTCCAGCTTCCTTTTGCTAACAGGATGCACCTTTTTTTCCTTTTTTTCTTTTCTTTTTCTTTTTCCTGGGTCCCAAGTAATGGCAAAGAAAAGAAAGTTCTAGGACATAATTATTTCATCATTCAGATATTTCTTTTCCAGACACACTCTTCATCCAGGATTGTGAATCTTTGAGTCTTGGTGTTGGCTCCCAAGTGTCTGGGGTACTCCTAGAGGGTGGATGGCCTGGCTGTGTAAGCAGTGAGGGCAATCCCTTCCCTCTTTGAAGCACTTTTGCTGGAGCCAGGACACCCCCACCTGCTGGAAGAATTAAGGAAACTGCTTTTTATAGGCAATTAGATCTTTCCTTGGAAGCGCAGGCAGGGACTTTCAGGAGGTAGACACTCCAACAATGGAGCAGCCTCAGCAATAGGCAGTGCCAAAACTTCGGGTGTTGGGGTGTTTGTGCATCTTCAGGCAAGTGTGATACCCAGCCTGGTTAAACTTGTTCCGAGCTGACAAACTATTGACTGTTCCTTGCCTGGCGCATCCTACAAAACACAAATGATTTACAGGAGTGGTCGGTAGAATGAGGGGAGAATTACTCTGTTGGATCAGTCTTGAATTTGTGCAGGTAGATGGTATTTTTGAAATACTGCTTCTCACATCAACTTTTTCTTTTTCTTTGATTGCAGATGCCCTCCTAACAAAAGGGGATGACAGCAAAATTTAATAAAAATTTAGGCTAAAACATTTTTTTTTAAAGCCAACAGGGACCTTATATGTGTTTTATAGAAGTGAGTTTTTCAGTTCCATTTACTTTTGGTACGCTCAGTTGTCAAAAGTAAGGAGAATTCAAGTTTATACTCTTCATTCAAGTCCAATACCATGAAAAACCCTGAAAAAACATAATACTTTCTATAAAGCCTTCAACGGTATAAGGTAAAACTTTGCTCTGCTACTCCTGCACTTGTGTAACACAGTAGGTAATTGAAGTACAAGTGCCAATTTGCTGTAACAATTGTAAACACACCTTGATACAAATGGCATCATTGCATTCTTACTGATTAGAAAACTTTGCTATTAATAGACACAAAGTCCATTTCAGGTGTAATTGGTAAGGAGCTGAGTGCACTCATGGGAAGAAACCTTGTTTTGTTTTTTGTTCGCTTTTATTCTTATCCCTTTTTTCAGTTTTATAGCTGGAGACATGATTTATTGCAGCCATCCATCTTTGGGGCTCATCCATCACATCCTGGTTGCTAGGCAATCATGGCAGCAGCTGTTTGCTTTGAATCAGACAGAAAAGTTGTCAATCATCAAAGGCAGGTGAATAGCATTAGAAACACGCTATTGTCAGACGGAATAATTAATCAAAGAGAGAAAAGATAATTAAAAAGATATGACCCTTGCAAGTACTTGCTCTGGGTTGCCTGGAAAAAAGAAAAACTGCCTGGTCTTTTCTAGACACTTAAGCAGCTGAGGGCTGATAAAATATGCACTCTGCAGTGCATAGTTTTTAATTAATTGAAAAAGGTTCAACATTCAAAGACGATGCTGGAGAAAAGTCTGATTATGAGCATAAGTAATATTTATTGTTTGCATGAAAGGCTTGACATGGAGTTCTAACTTTCTGTCACAAATCTCCTGCATGCTTGCACTAAGCCTCTTTCAGCTTCACTATCTTCCCTGGCAGTTACTGGAGTGTGTGGTGAGTCTGTCCAAGTGAGGGTCCTACAGCTTTCATCCAGCCTTTTCATCCTGGGACACCTTTCCAGGGCATTGTCTCCTTGGCTGTCCCCTGCAGCAATGTGGGAGTGCACAAGCTCTGCCATCAGCAAGGCTGCAGCACTGCCCTTTCTTCAGTACAGGAAAGGTGTCCAGGCAGTGCCTTTCTCATTTCCAATTAGCCCGAGGAAAAACAGGCTCATGTGAGCCCACTCTGAGCCCTGATTTTCCAACAATCCTGTTATTTGTGGCTGTAATGATGAGAAGGCTGCTGCAAAGCCCAGTTGCCAACTCCTCCAAGTTTGGGTACCCTGGCAGTGGGTGCAGCAGAGCACACCCAGCACAAGTGTACACAGGAATGCACTTCTGGTGCTGCAGTGCTGAGCGGGGTGTGTAAAACAGCTGGGCAGAGCTTGTGCTGCTGCCAGCAGAGCAGGGTGATGCTACTGCTGCCCAAAAGCTGGGTCTGAGGCTGAAATGTGGCACAACACTTTTGTGAGAATGCAGTGTCTTATGATTGATTGCTGAGCAAAGCGGTCATGTAGTCCAAAAAACCCCAACTTTGGTGCTTGCTCAGGCTTAGAAGGTGTCTGTGGATAGACTGATCACAGGAGATCAAGGTATGATGATTGCATTAGTAATGTTTCTTTTTTAACAAAGTATTTTGTAAGTAGTGATGCAGAGGTGGCTGCCACGCTGCCTCCTTTTATTTTTCCATTTTTGATTTCATACTTCCATTACCCCGTCTTCTAGAAACGAACAAGAAACTTCAAGTTCATGCTGCCAGGAGAACAAACCCATTTACTTTTAACATCAAAACTAGATATTAGTGTCGATTATCACCAAGATTTTCAAGGATATATGCTGTGAAATACTAGGAATTTAAACTGCAGAATGAAAACCTTGTACGCTGTTCTGCACACACCATCCCTTTCACACTGGCTGATACCTTGGAGTGTTCTTTGCACAGTTCTTCGTGTCAGTGTGTCACAAGCAGCTCCTCTGCTAATTGTGTGTAGCCTGTATCACATTTTCTGCTCTCACACCCTGTTTCACTTGTAATCATTCCAGTATTTACTTAGAGAAGGAGAGAACACAGCTAAGGAGGAAACGGGGTGCCATCTGAGTGCTGGGTATGACACATCTGCTGCATAGAGCTATTCTTCCAAAGCTGGGAGCAGGAAGCCCAGGCTGCTTGGATGACTTGGAGAGATCTGTATCCTCAAGTAACATTTCATATTAGTGATTCCTCAGAACGTCATGTTCACCAAAGTTTGTGTGAGAAATAATGATAATAAAAAATCTCTTTAAAAGCATAGTACTGCATATTAGCATTAGAAATATCATCCATGCACTGCACCACCCAAGTCAGCACCCCCTTGGCTGATAGCCCAACCCTTCTGTGTAAAGTTAGGATGTTGTCTGGAGTTACTGGCAGGTATTTTTTTCAGTAGGACTAACTCTTTTTCTTCTATACGTAATAGTAATTCAGTCTGACATATTACTGGCATTTTTTGTCATAGGTGAGTGGGCCCTGTGCCTGTACAGGGCAAATGGGGGGGATGCAGGATGTACAGGAATGCAGTGCTTTCTCTAGAACGTTTCTGTGGATTAAATAAATGTGGGATAGCCATGCCAGCATGGGAGGTGACATGTTTATGGCTAAAGAGCTTTTTTCCTTCTTTGCTGGGAAGCAGATTTGTCTCCTTTTCACATATCAACACCTCTGATACCTTTTCAAGTATTTGCTATATTTCAGATGTGCTGATCACTGTTTTATTTACTGATAGGGGAACACTGGCAGTATTCCCTAATGGAGGGATATATAGTGCTGACATCAAGGAAATGTTGGTTAAGAGACATATGGATAGATGGCTGCATGTTGGAATATAGGGGGTTATTGTTAGCCTGATAGTGACTTTTCTAGCACATTGTATATGAAAGTTCCCTGTGATAATGCTTCCCTCTGCTCACCAAGGTGAGATGCATCTTTTCCCTCTTATTTTTTCCACTCTCTATTCCATGCATGGTGTCGAGGGAAGACAAAATAGCTGCTTGTCATTTGCAATATTTATTGCACAGGTGAAAGAGGTTGGATTCTGTGAAAGGGTTTTTCTGTCCTAGCCTCTTCCTCATCCTTCCCCATATACAGGCTGCTTTTGCAATTGTATAGGAAAAACTGTTTAGAAACTTGAAATACCTTGGTGCTGAATATGGTAAAGCTGGATTGCGTTTTTGTTCATATGCAGTGAAAAATGGATAGAATATGTCAAACATTAACACCGGCACAGATAGTAAACTGTTTTGCTTTAACTGGTGGAAGAATGTGCAAAGGGAGTTTAAAATAAACAGTCAAATAACAATCAAGCATTTGCCAGTGTTTAAGTCTCTGTGTTAACTAGAATGTGGTATCTCAGTAGGAACTATGAAGTTACATGGTATCTGTATACTGAGAAAAATATCTCGAGGAAATATATATATATATATATATATATATATATACATATGCATGTATGTATAATGTGCTTGGCTGAATGTGAACTGAGTAAATGTGCAAGGTTTCCCTCAGCCCATGTCCCTGCCTGTTCCAGGCTGTGACACTGCAGCTCTGTGCCAGGCAGTGCTCAGGTCTGTCCTGGTCTCTGCCAGGGATCCAGAGCATTTCTCACTGGCTGTAGACTGTACTGTGTCTGTGAAGGATGGAGGATATGTGTTTCCTTTTGAAGCTCTTTGATATAAGAGAGACTTTTTATTCTACGTTTTTAAGGTTAGTTGCCCTTTTTATTCCTCTCAGTGTAGCTTGCTGTTGCATCTCTTATATGCATGGTGATTTTAGGGCTTCGGTCCTACCAGCCTGCGCAGTGAAACAGAAATATTTCTTATCTCCAGTTTTCAGTTTGTCAGCAGTGTGCTTAAGAAAAGTCTTCTGCAAGCCAAACCTGAAGCTTGGAAGATGTCCTGGTGTTCTCTAAGTGACCATCCTTTGGTGTCCAAGCCACACTGCTGTGAAATGCATAAAATACATTTGAATGTACTTCTTTCTATGATGAAAATACCCCGTTTTATTCAGCGTGTTTTCTAGGATACATCTTCAGGAATGACTGGGGTAAAAGATAATGGTTTTACTGTCGTAGGTGCAGGATGACTAACTCGTGTCAACTGATAATCCAGGAGCAGAGCCAGATGGCCTTGGAGGTAGGGAATCATCAGATAAAAGCCATCAGCAGAGTAGTACTTTAATCCCTAGGGTAACTATGTAGGAAGGAACAGAGCTGGAAATGCCTTCAGGAGAAGGGAAGGAAGAAGTAGTGCCATGCAGAAGAGAAGACTGATAGGTAGAGACCCAAACCACTGTATGGTCCCCAAAATTGAAATACCTGAATTCATGTGTTACTTTCATTCACTTGCCTTCAAAATCATGTATACGACCATGCTGTTGTTTTAGAGTTAAACATATGCTTTGCTTTCTAATTAACCCCCAAATCCCTTTGCATTTGCCATATTAATTTAATTAGTTTGGGCGTAAGAGTAAAATTCTGGCAACCACCTTATCCTTGTGAGTAAAATGGTGAGACAGAAACCAGGGGCACAAAACTGTGTTGGACTTGTTGCAAATTTTAGTGAAAGAATATTTGAAAAGTAGAAGGTAGAACTTGAGACAGCAAAGATAGTGTGTGTGAGTGGGTTTTTTATCTGCTGAAATGTATCATTTACCCAGGATACCTTGTCTTCCTTTGTTTTTGCTCTGGGCCTGCAATAAAATGCTTCCTATCTATATTAGTTAGAAAATAGTCCAATGTAATATATGAGAATAGTGGTGCATTATTTCCTCGTGCTTATGTGTTTTCTGTGTAAAATATTCTAGCAGCAGTGAAATCTTGCTGTGTGATTGCATTTCATTTTGAGATGGTTAGCTGAATAAGCAAGAGGACAAGAAAGCTGTAAGCTGAATGAAGGAAAAAAGAAATAAAATTTTACAGCACATTGTTGTTGTAGGAGTGTGCAACACAAAATTGTGTGACTCAAATTCTCAATCTGGTCTTCATGATTAAGCAATAAACAAATTACAAAACAAAGTTATCATCCTTTAGAAACTTGTGCTCAGTCGTGAAAAAGCAAAGTATTTAACATTTCTCAAAGGAAAACATCTTTTGTTACTTGATCTCCACTGGCTGTGTTTTTTAGCTAACAATGCCATGTGTTTGCATAAGGCTAAAATTAAAAACTTCTTTATAGACTCCGCAGACATTTTATATAGTTGATTTACTGAATGTTGATAAAAGGAAATGAAACAGTTAAATTTTGTGTTAAAATGAGAGTGTGATTTGTTGTAAAGACTGGAAGATGCACTTTCATTGCACTTTATGTAAAGTGGTTGCTTACTTTGCCGTAGTAGAAATGTCTTTGTGTGCTGGATGTTTGTTTCACGCCTGATGTAATGAAGTTCTGATCCAGAAGTGGATCTTCTCAGCAGCAGCACTAAAAACATGTAAAATTATTAATGCTGTGGATTCCCCCCAGATTCTGCTGCTTACATCCAGCAGAGATGTCCCTGTGTGATTTTTTTTTGTGTAAAAACTCTGAGTGTGTAATAATTATTGAAATCTGTCAGATGACTGAGAGTGTGTTTCACTTGCCAGACAAGATTCCCCACAAAAAAAAGCCTTAAAACGGCAATTTCTTAAGCTGAGGAATTTGCATTGTTATAACAGGGATGCTGCTGCATTCAGTGTGGGAAGGAGGTGTTCTGCTCATCCTTGTGTCTACAGGAGCTGCTGTGTACAGCAGCTGTTGGACATCAGCTGGTGAGGTGGGTCCGGCAGGGGAGGGTGAAAATGAACTTGCATGGTGTGGTCTGGAGAGCTTCACTTGCTGCCCTGAGCCTCTTCCCTCTCTCAGTAGGGCACAAATGTGGAGGGATGCTCAGGGGGGCTGCCCAGCCCTTCCCCAGCCGTGCCCTTCCTGGCACACACACAGGGACAGCCCAGCGCTGCCCAGGCAGTGTCCTGCTGCAGGTGGGTGGATGGATGGATGGATGGATGGATGGATGGATGGATGGATGGATGGATGGATGGATGGTAGGTAGCCTGGGCTGCAGCTTCCTGGGGGCTGTTGCACTTCCAGATATTCCACAGGCTGGCTTGGTGTCGATAGCTTGAAGCCAAGGTTTGGAGCAGTGGGTAGTGCTGCGGATTGTCCTTCAGAGTAAGCCATGGATGCTTCCAGCATTTGTTCTTAAGACCCAGTCCAAAGCCCACTGAAATAAAATATTATTATTTTACTGACTCTATCAACTTGATTGGGCTTTCACTGAGATCTGCAGTGCCAGCTTAAGAAAGAATTTCATCTATGTTACCTGATAACTTATGTTGTGCTTCTGCTCGTTGTTGATGTAGTGCAGATACTGACAGATTGTGGTAGATGGTTCTTGGCTGGCTTCTCAACTTGTCAAGTAACCTTTTTTTGTGCTGAAGAACCTGTCAGGATTTGGGAGTAGATGCTAAGCAATTGTTTTTCTTAAGAGGAATGTGATGTAATACTAATGGCTCAATCAGGAATGGAGATTTTTTTTTGATGGCATTCAATCAGGTGGAGTGTTTTAATCTGTTTTGAAATAATTATACAATTACTAATGGGATGCCAAGAAACTTTTGTTAATATTCAGAACAGTATTAAGTTATAAATAGACAATATTATCAGTCAAGTGTCTGTATCAATAGGTAACAGCATTGTGCAAATTTGTCTGTTGATTCTATTCTAGAAACACACTCTTTATCCTTACTCTTTTAGTGCAAAATTACATCTCGTTACGGGTAATATGTCATGTCCCCCTAAAAATGTGATCTTGATTTTCATCCCATGATGATACTTTACTCAATAAATCAAAATCTTTCTCAACAGTTAGCAACCAACTTATTTAATGGCTATGCCTGAAATGTTGATACAGGGAATTTAGCAGTTAACAGTGTTTATACATTCCAGAAGCATTAACAGGTTGGGTTATACTGGAATCCAGTAAATATCCCTGAAACACGTGGGAGAACGATGCTCTCTGCAGGGTCTGCAGACATCTCGTGCAATACCAAGAGCAATAATAAAGTTTATAATGATGATATTCTCAGGAGCACACGCTGTGTGTTATCGCCGGCGAGGAGGGAGCGGGGCCTATCGCCCGGTGTTTAGACTGCAGCAGGAGAACACCACAGATGTTCTTATCTTCTGCAGATAGTTTTGTACTGAATCAGTGGGTTTTACACATTCTTGTGTACGAAAAAGTGCTCTTCACCTTCGGAGTAGTTCTGAAAAAAAAAAAAGGAGGATAGTGTTTGTCTGTGTCAAGGTTGTTTCCCATTTATGTAAAGTTCAGCGAAATATCCCTACCAAACCTTTAATTTTTTCCAGTAGCTTTTTGCCTTTGGTTGCTGGTTTTCCTTTATTGCAGTCTAAAATGGACATTCTGCTAAAATGAGTTAAAAATGCCATTTATTAGCTACAGTCTGCATGCTCACAGGCAGTCATGTGCCGGCTGCCTTGTACCTGATCTGTTTAGCAGCTGTGGGGTGGGCAGCCCCAAAGCAAGCCAGGACTTCTAAAGCTACTACTGTGTTTTTGTCTCTGTGCATATAGACGACATTCTCTCAAAATATGCCTTCAACAGAGTTTTTTACTTCTGTTCCTTATGACAAAACATGGCAAAGAAAGAACATAAATTGCAACTACAGTCTGGAAGTCTGAAGTTGCATTTTAGCCACACTACACTAGATATTATCTTTATCATATTTTGGTGCTTGCATGTATGTAAATTACATTAAAAGTAAGATCAAGGCATTCATGAAATATTGGTGACATCAATGGGAAAAAGATGAACAAGCTATTATGAGAGATGAAAAATAAAAAAAAGATGTGTTCAATTTGACAGTGAACCTAGACCCACCAACTTTATAATATGAGAATATTTTTAACAAATATTCCCTTAAAGCTTTGCTGTGGCCATGCCCTAGATGGCATCTCCAGTCTGTCAGCAACTCCATTATGAATTCCTCTTACGAGGATGCAGCTTTAGATTGTTCCCTAAACCTCTGTTACTTGGAATGTTGTATTATCTTGCTTTGCCTGAAAGCAGGAGCACTTTTTGAAAGAGCTACTTGTTCAAACTATTTATGTTAACAAATTGTCATAAATACATTCTTTGATATTCAGGTTCTCCTGTTTTCTGAGGCCTGCTTATTAAAAACAATTTCACAAAACCTGCCTTCAGTCAAAAGTGCCTGGTAAATGCTGGTATTTTGAAGTTTAAATAGATCTTTATATCCTACATAGTAATATGTATATTTAATGCTGGAATTTTGAAGTTTAAATAGATCTTCATATCCTACATAGTAACATATATATTTATTGTATTATTATGTGTGTCTTTCATGAATCTGAAACTTGAAACCACAGAGATGAATTCAGACACCAAAACTAGGAATATCTGGCTTAAGAAACCTAACTTTGGATACATATATCTGCATTTTTTCTTGGAAAAAATATTGCAGTGAGAGATTTAAGTTTTTGAAATTGGATATATTCATAGTCTGTCAGTCTATGCACCAAAATAATGATTTTTCAAGGTAAATTCTATGAAGTGTTCGAGAGCATTGGTACTCAGTGAAATACACAGTTCCCTTACAGTAGTCTTTTAAATTTTTTGCTCTCATTCATATTCATTCATTGAAAAAATGTACTTGAGGGCTTTCTTACACACACTGCATATCCAGAATATAGTTTTTAGCACAGTGTAGCTTCATGTTCATGGGGCTGTTCATTGCCAGCCAAAGGAGGTTGGGATCTTAGCAAACAACAGAGTAATTTTTTGCTTTCTTTTTTCCTGAGGTAGAATGAAACTACTTGGAGAAATTTAGTAAAATTTAGGATTAAACAGGGCTGTATTTATCCCGCAGTAAGAGGGAATCCCCATCTGTATCTATGTGGCTGTACCAGAACATTTGATCATTATATTGCCAAAGGAGCCTGAATCCCAGTCAGGCTGGCTCTGTGTGGAACTGGCAACTACAGAGCTTGCCAGGAGAAACAAGCCTTAGAATATCTGCTTTATTTTTTGTTTGTTTGTTTTGTGATTGTTTTTTTTTTTTTTTTTAATAGTGAGTGCTATGATTTTGGACTTTGCTATTTGGACAGTGCTTTGCTGGTGTGTTCAGTTCTGCGTTTAAAAAAACGAGTTGCATAAATGATGCTGTAAACTAGGAATTCCTGAATTTTCTCTAAAGGCAAATCAGAGTTTTGTATAGCTTAATTTTCAACCTGTAAATATGGGGAGTAGTGGGAGGTGGAGAATATAACTTACTTCACAAGAAAAATCTGAGAATTAATGCTTAACATGTACAGCTTTGTAATGAGATTGGGATATGTGGGTGACACTTTTGAGGTAGAATTTCTGATTCAGTTTTTTTTTTTGCTGTATGTGTTTAGCCTTTGCTGTGGTGTGGCAGTATGTTCTTTATCATCAGTCATTCAATCTAAGAGAAAGGCAGTTAAAAGAAAAAGAGACTTGTGTTTTTAAGTTGTTGAAGGAAGAAGTCTCTTTTTTTAAGTTTTACGATTCAAAAACCGAGGCGGAAGTTAAACGGCTGCAAAGAAAAAGGAATCATCTTAATAGTCAAGTTATTCTAAATTAAAAAGGAAAGAAAACAAACAATCAAAAATCCTTATCAAGTTCTTTGGGAAACAGAAAAGGAGGAAAAAGTCTAAGGAACGCCAAACTGGCTAATGTTACAGTTGTCACAATTACTCATATCCTATGCTAGAGCTTGAGGAAGCTAGGTAAAAATGAGCCAAAACTGGCCTTGGATCTCGTGGCTATGGCTTCTGCTCATGTCAGTGTCTGCATCTGAGCCTCACTTTCAAATCTGGCCTTACTCTTCACAAAAAGATAAGTTAAATCATGTAGTTCTAAAATAAAAGACGGAGGGGTTCTGCACATTGTGTAAATACAGAAATGGATTTTTTTTTTCAGATGTATGCAGAAAATTACAAGGAATATTTTTCTTAATTATAGATGTTCTTAAATTATGCCATATTGCTCTGCTTGATTTTTAGACAATTTCACAAAAATACTTTTCCTGATTTTTTTTAAAATTGTACTTCTTAGTATATTCAATTAAATGTATATTTTTGCAGACAAATAGTATGACACTCATTTCTTAGTTACCTCACTGACTGCATTGAGACTGATATGATTGCTGGACTGGGTCTGCTTCTCTGAAAATTGTACTTCATGGACAGCATGCTCGTATATATTCTCCTATACTTTATGTACACATATAAAAGAAGCATAGTTTATATGTAGAGATTGAACAGTCTGTCTATTTGTGCAGAGAAAGATGGTGTATATACATGAGTGCAGTGTTTTGTAGCAGTGTCTTTATTAGGTACCTGTGTAATTTACTAAGAAGTGAACCCCGTAATTTGCCATTGTCCTGGAAGTAATCTTAATATTCCAGCTTGTCAAGCGCTTTGGATACTTGGCATTTCAGTAATTGCTGCATCATGGGCAAGTTTTTTACTTTTTCTCATAAATACCCCACACTTATGCCTCTTGAAGTCCAAGTCAGTTGTGAAACAGTCCAAAATAAAAAAATCAGCCAAACTTTTTTAGACTCCTAAGTAGCTGTGATATGAATTAGCCCTAGTTTGTAGTAAAGAGAGATATTAGGTAATTTTATAGCATATAATTCTTACAGCACTTTTTTCTCCTAACTCTTAACACAGTTCTGTGCGTAGGCATTTGACAATAAGTCCATTAAAATGGTTAAAAACATTCCTAAAATGAGTTGCAGAAAACTGTGTGGTATCTGTAAAATATATGACAATGTGGTTTAGAAGAGAAGTTTTGTCATATTTGGTTGAGCTCATTCCAACACCCATGTGTGGTTTTTGATTAGGCACACCAGTGCCCACTCTGCATATACTCAGTTTCTGGTTTTCACATTCTTTTTTCCCCTCAGCCCTCTGTTCTGATTATGTACTGGAGAGCAGTCTTTGTTCCATTGATTTCTGTCTGTCTACCAAAGGATGAAGTTTGCTCATCTCACACACACGTCTGTCAGTGCTGCACCAAGGGTCAATCCCACGAGAGGCAAATTGAAGAAATGAAAACAAATAAGTTATAAAATAAAGTGACAATAATGTGCAGTAGCATAAAGATTGCTCTGGGCTGCTTTTGAGAAAGACAGCTAATGACTGGCCCTGCTGGATGGAGCGGGAAGGATGGGGAGGAGAGCAGGGCAGGGAGCTGGGGGCAGCCGTGGGGGAGCAGAGCTGCCTCCTCCTCCACCTTCTGATGCTGGGCAAGCAGAATTCTGTGTGTTCCCAGCTCCTTGTAAAAACCAGGTTATCTGGGGATTGGAGCTCTGTGAGCCAAGGTGCCACGATCAGGCCCAGGAGTATTACGGAGTTTCGCTGCGTTCCATGTCACTGCAGACATTAATCTTTTAAATTCCTCAGGAAAAAAAACAACAAAAAAAAAAAAAAAAAAAAGAAAAAGTAACCCACAACTTCAGACTATTTCAAAATACGCTCTTTTTTTTTTTCTTTTTAAACAAAATTTTATTTTTCAAATAAATGATCCACGCATTAGAATGCCCATAAGCAAGCACACATGTGAAAATGTATTTACATGGACAACTGGTAGTGTGTGTGTGTGTGTGTGTGTGTGTGTGTGTGTGTTCAACATCTACGAATCCTGGCTTAATGCAGTTGAAGCATTCAAGTCTCTTTTAAGATTGTAATTGAAGTAACATGATATAAATGTAAACTTTAGCTTAGAGCACACAGAGCATACAAGACAGTTTGACACCTTCATTTCAGCAGTAAGAAATTACCATTGTCTCTTGTTTCTTGCTTCTAGCTTATATGACCAAGCCAAAAAGTAATTACACAATTAGGGTTGACATACTGGTTCCTGTAATATTTCTTGCTGTAGTTTTTTGGTGGCTTATTTCTACTTCAGATTTTCCAGTCCTTTGTAATTCATACCAAGATGTCCATTTTCATTGCAACAAATTTACTCATGAAGATTGCAAGTCTTGCATAATTTAATGATGAAAAGGCAGCTTTTCATTTTCTCCAAATGTAGTTATTTGTAGATTAAAGATAAACATTTGTGGAGCTAATATGGTTTTTGTAAGAATTTTGTCACCAACTTGAACACTGAATTGTTATGTAAAGGAATGGAGAAGTGTGTAAATAATTACAGGATTATTCATTTTAAAAAGAAGGATATACAGTAATACGCAGCTACTGATCAGGAAAGGAAGCAGTCTCCATAGGTCAGGTAATACTTAGTTTGTGTATTCTGCATGTACAGACTGGGAGTCATTGATGTTTTTCCAGTTCTTGAAGCCACTCAGTAGTACCAGTCAGATATTTAAGAGCAGGTCAGATGCACTGCAGCCCTACCACCCAGCCAGTCCTTGGCTCCATTTGTTTCCCAGTCTGTTCCTTTTTTTCTGGGGTGTGTAATGCAGTTTCTGAGTCCTGTAATTCTGTTCCTTAAGACTTGCCCTCTCCAGGAATATTCTGGGATAGCTGTGCATTATTGCCTGCTTATTTATGTAGTTTTGTTTGGGACTTGTCTGGGATGATGTAAAAGCAGTGCTATATATGGTATTGTTCTCTCTTCTTGGGTTTTTTTGATTTAACAAAACCCCTCATCCTAATTCTGTGCTTTTTGACCATTCCTGCGCTGTACCTTCACCCTCAGAACGGAATGATGATGGGATGAAGTTCCTGGATGCATTTTAGATGCAGAATGAGGCATCTGCTGCAGATTCGAGGTGTCCATGGCTTCTGCAGCTAAACTGGCTGTTCAGATCCCTTGTCGTGAGGTTTCCTTGCTTTTGATCCAGACACGGGAGCTTCATCCCATCCTGGAGCCGAGTCTGTCATTATATAAAATACAATGGAGAGCTGGGAAGGAAGTATAGCGAGTTTGCTGGTGACAAGCCAAGTGCAGGGGGGTTGCCAAGTATTAATCATTTGTATAAAGCTGCATCCACTCTTCAGCCAAATGAATCTGTTCTGCCTTGGTTTCTCACAGTGACAGTATCAAGATATTGGTAGTTTTATAACAGAGTTGTCTTTTTACATGCTCTTTAAATTCTTTCTATCACTTTGTGTGCGGAGTGCCCTTAGGAAGGGACTTTGTACTTCCTTGAATTTCCCTGTACGAGTTTCCCAGCCAGCGTAGATTATATACTTATAGGTATAAAATAGACTTTGTGCTCTTTAAAATTAATTCTTTCTCTCCCAGCCCTCCTCTCTGAGATGTCGCTGGGTTGCAGTATCTTCTCTGCAAGTCAAGGCTGGAGACTTTGAGCAGCACTGTTACAGGGAACATTTCTACAGGAAAAGACAAAAGGAGAAAGATGCTTCTTGTAATGGGCTACTGCTGTTTCAGACAGTTTTTTCTTTTAACTAGAAAATGAGAGTACACATAGAGGCTATTAAATCATTAATTACAGCATGTACTTCTTTCTCTAAACACAGACAAAACATGGTTAAGAGGTAACAGAAAGAAAAAACTTTCCCTTATTTTAAAACTAACTCCAGGATGTGAGGTATCAAGCAGGAACCGTGCAAAGAGTTGTATTTTTTTTTTCCTGATGGAGTTTATACCAGCATTTTTCTTAATTATTCTTGATGTTTTGCCCATTATACCATTAGCTTCTTCGGAGGACAAAGATAAGTTGCCAGTATCCACAAGAGCGAAGTGTGAAAGCATTTAATTATTGATATCTTAGTAACCAAGGTTCCAAAGTGACGTTGTCAAAATCCATAATGATCAGACAGAAAATGTATCAGCTTGTTGTTGAAAAATACGTCTCAGATTGTGTGGGATCAGAACATGCACAATCCCAAGAAAACAAACCACCAGTTTCCTGTATTCCCACTATGTAACAGCTTCACCCAGTATTTTCTGCGCTTGAAAATTCTTATTGTTAATGTTCTCCTCATTCTTCATTTTAATTTTAGCCTTTCCTTGATTGTTAATCTCATACATACGTTTCACTAAATGAACTCCTGCGTTCTCACTGGGCGGATCTGTAAATCAGTTAAACGGTCAAGCAGAGCCTCACGCTATAATGGTCCGTGTTCTCCATCTCTTTAAAATACAGGTTTCATTAACAGAACAGAGCTGTTTAATACATATTTTCTTTGTATCTTGAATTAAGGATTTCTTTTCTCCCTCCTGCTGAAGGCTGTGGGAAGGGTACACAACTCATTCCCGTGCACAGAATTTCTGGTTGCCGCGTTCCGGCGCAGGAGCTGGGGCTGGAGGTGCAGGGTCTGGGGGGAGGCAGAGCACCCAGGAGGAGCTGGAAGGGCCCTGTCAGGGTTCAGCACCCAGGAGGAGCTGGAAGGGCCCTGTCAGGGTTCAGCACCCAGGAGGAGCTGGAAGGGCCCTGTCAGGGTTCTGTGGTTGTCTGTCCTGCTTCTGGCACCGTGCCCTCCTGCCTGGGCAAGGGCAAAGGATGGGAAGCGTGCAGGAGAAGCAGGCAGCTCGTGGTGGCTTTGCTAGCATTGTGTCCCATGGATTCACAGCTGGCAGGCTGTGCTGTCAGCCCCTGGAGAAGAGCTTTGTGGGTGGACACCTGTCCCAAGCCAGTGAGGTGTCACAGCCCCCGTGACTGGGCTCACCCAGGTTCCATTGAGGTGCTGCTCCTCTTCCCCCTCCTGTAACAGAGCTGGGCTGTACCTGCTGCTGGGCACGTGATAGCTGAGACCTCGGGGAACAAGTCAGTTTGTAAACAAATAAACCAAAAAAGTTACCTGAATAGATATTGAAATAATTAAAAGTTACTTGAGCGTATATTTAGTCTACAGCCAAATTAAAAAAAATAAAATAAAACTCCCTTGCTGAAGTGCTATTTACCATTAATATATTTAATTAAAAGATACTTCTGTGTTCCATTTTTCACTCTCTCACAGGTGCCAGAGCTTTCATGTTTATTAATAGCATTAGATCAAATAATGCAGATGTTTGATTTCAGACACTGGGATATGTTGCAGGTTAATCTTTCTAGAAGGATACATTAACACTATTTTGGATTCCTTTGTGCCATGAAGTGTTTTATGAACTACTTTCAAAATAGGGATGTGAGTGTAAGAAAAATTACATTTCAAATCTGCTTTTGCTTTGAAAGTTTTTTTTTCTAATTCTGTTTTCAGCAATGGATCTTAATGTGTAAGATATCCCTATAAAATTCTTACATTACAGGGTATGCATTTCACAAAGCCATTTAGGATTCTTTTATTTCATGTAGTAGAGGTTTTACTTTCTTTATTCAGCGATTATATCTCAGAGCTTAAAAAGCTTAAACGTGGGTATTTAATTTGTGATGCACTGCTCTTTCTGAACTTGCTGCTTTTACATGTACAGAGGGGTGCTTATAAAATCAGAGGTCACTGCTGCAATAATCATGTGCAGATACTGCAAATGCACGTAAGAGGTGTTTTTATACAGCAAGTAGTGCAGCAGGTAACTGGATCTTTTTTCTTTTTTTTTTTTTTTTTTCTTTTGGCAAATAATGTTCAAGAACTGTGATTTATTTAATTACTCTTAAAAAAAACCAAATCAAGCCAACAGGTAATTGAGGATGCCCATATAATGTTTATGGATATCTCATCAGCATTTGTCTTAACCATCCCTGTTAGAAAAATGTTCTCATAAAATTGTGAGTTCTTTGCTTTCTTTCCTCCTAGAATGTCAGAATCAGCTCATTTATCCAGGATCATTTTTTGCATACCCCAGAGGTTTGCTTTCTTCGTGGTCTCCTAAATGAATAGTACAATGTACTTTTCACCAAAAGCCAACATAGTCCTTGTTTATTAAACTTCATCCCTTTTCCCTACCTCTCCAGTTTTCTTTGAACCTGTGGTGTCTGGAAGAATTGTAATTGATGCCGTATGGGTAACACTTTGTGATAAAGGAATGGGCTGTTCAGAGAATCTAACAGCAGTTATCATTTCTGCATTATTTCTCGCGTTTCCTTTGATGTCCAGTACCTTGACAGAGTGCAGGGGCATTAAAACAACTCTTTATGTCTGAACCTAGCATTATTCTTTATGTTTATTGCAGTGGTAATCAGAGGCCCTGCTCAGAACCAGGGTCCCTTTGTACTAAACACAGGACATGGGCCTTGTCTTGAAGAGGTCACAGCGTAATTTACTCCACATTAGTCAATTTTCTCCAAATATTGCCTTTTTTTTCTTACCAAAAGTGAAAACAGTTTATATAACATCACATTGTGAGGTGAGGTAGAATATTTTGACAGTGCCCATTGCCTCAGCAAAACTTGATGTAGGGTTTTTGTGCCACGTTCAGCAGTTCATTACCTGGCTGTAAAACTCTGGACTGAATGCTGGTAGAAGACAGTTGGAAAATCCTTTGTTAACTGTTGTAAATTTTTAGCCAATTCCAATTGATTTTCCTGTTCAAATCTTGAATTTTTAATTTCACTAAGAGCTGGACATTTCACATACATGAGTTTTTGAAAATCTCAGCTTCAAGGGGAAAAGTATTTAAAATTATACAAATAAAGATGAAGTTTATCTTGTTTAGACAAATGTTTGTATTCATGCAGTTTATAAAAAAGGACCTTAATTTTTATAAACCATCATGTTTCAGTTTTTGCTGTGCAAATTCAGTAAAGTATGGGAACCTATTTTATTTTTTTAACAAAAAAGCTTATGGCAGTACAAAAATCACTAATCACTGCTGTTATCCTGGATTTGGCTGGCATAATTTTCTTCCTGGTAGCTGGTACAGTGCCGTGTTTTGGATTTTAGGATGAGAATAATGTGAGTAACACTGATGTTTTAGGTATTGCTGAGTACTGCTCACTCGTAGTCAAGAGCTTCTCAGTGTGCCTTGCTTGGCCAGTCAGGAGGGGCACGAGAAGCTGTGAGGGAGCATGGCCAGGACAGCTGACCCCAACTGGCCACAGGGATATTCCATGCCAGAGAGCATCAGGCTCAGTGTGTAAACTGGGGGAGTTGGCCAGGGGCCACTCATTGTTGCTTGGGTACAGGCTGGCTTGTTTTGGGGTTTATTTTTTTCTCTCCCTTTTTGTTGTCTCCCTTTCCACTGCAATAGTATTATTATTAGTAGTAGTAGTAGTATTATTTCAGTTGCTAAGCTGTTCCTAACTCAGGGGTCTCTTCTTTCCAAGTTTCTTTCCATCCCACCCAGGGCATAAGCAGGTTTTATTATTACTGTTATTATTATTATTATTGTTATTATTATTATTATTATTATTATTATTGTTGTTGTTGTTGTTGTTGATATTTCAGTTGCTAAGCTGTTCCTAACTCCGGGGTTTTACCTTCTTTCCGAGTCTCCTCCCATCCCAGCCAGGGCATGAGCCAGTGGCTGTGTGGTCCTGGGTACCAGCCGGGGTTAAGGCAGGAGGTGCTGAGGCCCATCCCGGGGTAGCTCTGGGGGCTGAAGGCTCCTCGCTCGTGGCCAGGCAGTGCAGGAGGGCAGTGGTGGGACCGCAGAGCTGTTCCTGCTCTCTCCACACCTTCCACCTCACGGTGAAGCTGAGCACGGGGTGCTGTGTGTGCTGCACCCCTTGGAAGGCAGGTGGAGTGAAATAGGCTGGAATCAGTGTTTCTGTTGAGAGCTGAAATCCATGTGATGATGGATTTATCAGTGGTGTTAGCATCAGAGAAAACCCGGGAAAGTTCAAGTGTTTGAGTTAGTAAGGACCAACATTTTTGACAACAAGCACAGGAGGCTTATTGTCACCTCTGTCACACGCTCCTCCTGACACGAGGAGACCACCTGCAGCACTTGCAGGTTATGCACACTGTATATTGATTTCTTTTTCTTAGGTACTTTCAATATGTCAACAATAACTGCACTTGTGTATCTTATTACTACAGATGATTGCAAAGAATTTCTTAAGCATTAATTAATTATAACATCCCAATATGAAAGCCAGATTCTGCATTACTGTGCAATTCCATTAAAATCAGCAGAACTGCTTTTAAACCTACATGGAACTTGACCCAAAGGTGTACAGTGGAGCTTATTGGTTATTGCAGTAATTACAGAGAAAGAGAAGGTGAAAGGGATGAAATGGGTTGGCTGAAGTCACACAGCAAATCAGAGCCTGGAATAAACTTCAAAACTCTCATCACAGATCTTTTACTGCTGTCTAACAAGCTCAGATCTCTGATAGGGCTTTCTTAAGATTTCTGACTACAGTAATGTAATGTAAAAACTATTAATTTTTATTCAAGTTTTTCACAATTCATGGAGTAAACTCTTCAGGCTTTCTGTGGAGGACACAACAAGTGTTACAGCTAAACTCCATCTCCTTTCTGCAGCTTCCTTCAGTCAGTTTCAGAAAAGAAAAAAGGGCTCTTTCGATAATAAAATGACACAATGTATCTTTGTGCTCATGCTTTTTAAAAATATAGGTACGTATCAAAAATTATTTCACCTTCATTGTTTGTAAGAATTACCACTTAAATACGTGGGTGTCTCAAGGAGTCTGGGACAAAGTTTACTGAATACGAAATATACAGTGGTGGTTTAGTTAAAAAACTTTTACTAAATAAGTCTGTATATAAGTTAATTTTCAATGAGCCTAATACTAAGTGGAGTATTTGGCAGCAGGAAAAAAAAATCAGCCGTCTCTTATTTAGCAAAGTGCCTGTTGCTCCTGTGGTCAGGACTCTTGAAGAATGCTGAAAACTGAGGCAAGAAGATTGGACCTTTCAGCATCCAAAAGGCATATTTTTTACAATATCAATTAAGGAAATATTAAGGAAATATTGGTTCTCCCATAGTGAACCTAAAGATGAATTATAGCCAGGTAGCAAATGGAAAATTGTGCAGTCCCTTGATGTCCTTACAGTTTCATTACAGAATTCAGAGTGATGTCTAAGTTAAAACAAGTTGTCCATTTTTCCATGCCTTCTCAGGAATATTTTTTTTTTCCTTTACTTCAGCTTAGTATTTTCAAGCAGACCAATTTTGCTATTCATACAAATTGAGTAGAGGGAGCAAAGGAGGGCCTAAAAATAGATCTTATAATGGAACCTGTGTATGTTCTTAACCATGGTGAGACACTTATCTGTCCATTATGTTGTTGACTAACGTTAACTTGTGTGCTGGCTTTGTAATGTATTGCATTAAGCTAAATGAAGCTATTGTGTGATGTATCAAGACACAGTCACGTAGGTTTGCCTGGCCATTTGCTCTTGTTTGTATTGTATGTGATGGACTTTAATAGCTGTGAAGAGCTCGTGGAGTTACTCAGATCAGCGGTGTGTGGGTTTGTGCCTCCTCCTCCTGGAATCCTTCTGTGCTCCTGACTTATCCCATCCCCATGGGAAGTGCACCAGCCTAGCAGGAGCATCTCCTGAATAGCTGTGCTCATACCAGGTCCCTGAGCCATAAATGCACCTTTTTGGTCAGTAGGGTGGGTCTGGGGACTAGTTTGGACATGGTGCATGGAGAGAACACTCCTGTGTGCTGTTCCCCAGGCTGTCCCCTGCTCACAGGAGTGCTGGGGACACTGCAGGGCAGGGTGGTCTCACCTGCCCCAGTGCAGCCCCATCCCTGGGAACACCCGACCCTCCAGGCACCTGGGCTGGGGCCTGGCCTCTGCCAGCAGGGAGATGAAAGGCATGGCTTGCCTTAGGAACTTTTGTTATGTGTGCAGATATGTGTTAAAAACCTGTAAACAAGTATTTACATGAATGCTCGGCTGGCTCCAGGCAGGGTTTACAGAGAGAAGGGATATCAATACTCTGCTGTCTCAAAACTCCTTCCGCTTGTATTCAAATCAAAGTAACACCCAGTGGCTCTTACTGTTTTAACATACATAGCAATAAAATCCTGGACCGTGCTTTGCAAAAGTCCTTAAATACAGTTTTAGGAAATACAGGCTGTGGGAAGAGACAGGCACGTGCCTAGGCTGCAGCAGAGTTCTGCTTTTTGTGCAAATGCTGAATTGTTCTTTCTGAAATTTCATTACGTTTTGCAAACAAGGCTGTTGTGTATGTTACAGTAAGGGATGTATTTTATTCATAAAGCTGTGGCTTATTTGTGCAGTTTTCTGTTCTGCAGCATGTACATAAAATCCCTCTTCCTCTCCCTATCAAGGTGCACTAGGAAAGGCTGATACCCATTTTCTGTCAAGGTAGATCGTGATGCAACTGAGATAAGCAAGGAAATTTGATATTCAGAGATCAAACTGCCTTTCTTCCTTGTGGCACAGTGCATGTGCTGAGCGAGCGACCCTCTGCCCCTCCAGATGAACTCATATGTTGTACGGTGCAATAAGTGCTATGATGCTGGTCATCCAAAAACTTGAATTTTATAGTTTGCAGTTTTTTGTTTGGTTTTAAGTTTGCTATGATGCTGGTCATCCAAAAACTTGAATTTTATAGTTTGCAGTTTTTTGTTTGGTTTTAAGTTTGCTTTAGCGCTATAAGGGCATATCATTACTTGGGATTTCTTTTTAGTTGTTTTGCTTTTTTCCCCCCACTAAAAAAAAAGTTATTTCTTTAGACGATTATTTAGAAGATTAAAAAATAAATTTCTTTAATATTTGTGGGCACATTTCTGTTGCTTTCTCAGTAGCGATTCTTTAATGACAGCATGACTGGTTACTTTTAGAAATCATATGAAAACCAAGTGCTCCTCAGCCTGTTGCCAAGCATTGTTCTTCAGTGTGTTTTACAAGAGGTACTTTTCTTGTTGTTTTTCATGTTAATAACATATTATTTCTGCAGGCATGTTCCTACTTATTTTCTGCCTTAAGGAAAGTGTTAGTTCATGAGCAAAACACATCTATTTTTAGATCAAATGATCAATACAAACAAAGCAGAAATTGTGAAAGGAGCGTGCCTGGACACATCTGTGCGTGCTCAGCCCCGTGGAGGTGCAGCTGTGCCAGGGAGGGCTGCAAATCCTCTGCCAGTGAGGCTGAGGGATTTGGGTGGTGCTTACAGCATTCTGCACCTATCAGCCCGGCACTCCTCAGGTTGTACACCTCCTTTCACAACGGGCTCTTGTTAATAGAGTTTTCATTTCAAGGTTTGGCAGGCTCGTGTGCTTGACTGAATGAACTTTCTGCTAAGTTTCTGAGCAGAAGGTGGTTTATGACATAATTGCTCTATATGTTGATACATCTTTTATCATAATTGTCTTACATTGTTTTAAATAAAAGAACAAGAATAATAGAAGATGTGGCAGAAAGTGGATATTTTTTGCTCTATTATTCATGATGCTAAAAAATCACCCAAAATAAGTATCTTGAATATCTTGTGGGGGGAAAAAAAAAAATAGAGAGAGATTTAGTTCCAAAAGTGGCTAATTTATATCAATCTATACAATGAACCAGCTAATGATCCTTAGTGTAGAGAGGTGCAATGCTTTTACAGTGTTTTCCCCCCTTTTTTTTATGAATAGAATTGCACAAAAAAAGTTCCCATTGTGTAGTACTGTGAGTTTTGTACAACCATCTTTTATCAACAGATGGCAACCAGAACATGAAAAATAATTAAAAAATAAAATGAAAAGAAACCCAGAATGAATTAAAGTGCTTCTTTGCGTTCTGATCTGCATTTTTGGTTTAGAATTTTTATGGTGAATTGCCATATTATCTGTTATATCAGTTTACAATGAGGCTCCTATCAGACATAAAACAGATTTATAATACCATTAAAACACAATATCAAAGAATGAATAAGCAATTCAATAAAATTACAATAACACAAAGATAAAATGAAAGCCTTTTCAATAACAGTTTTATGCAAGAACATTTTGCAGATAAATATGTGTTTATAGATCTTTTAAATGCACATTTATTATACTGCTCCTAATAGAGCCACAGGGGTTAATTTTTTCTGTGTGTTGTCTTTTATAAGTGGTTCAAAAGCCAGCTGCAAAACTCTTCAATAGATTGTTTTGTATCTTTGAATTGATTTTGGTGAGGGGAGCATTTACAGTACTACAGTATGGTTTGTACGTACACGCGAGTCAATACGAGTGTGCCGTGTGTGGCTGTGAGCCCCAGACAACCTTATCAGAATCAGGGCAATTCCAAGCAAAAAGAGAAAAAAAAAAAGGAAAAAAAAAAGAAAAAAAGAACCCCTTTTTTTTTTCTTTCTTTCTGACGAAAGACGTGTGTGGATGAATTTTCATTATTTTATCTTTACTTTAGCATTACATTTTTAATGGGATTCTTTTGGATCTGCTGGGGAGCCTAAACTTTGGGCTCAGGAGAGGTTGTCTGAAGAACACTGTACATGCTGCCTGCATAGTTTTTCTCTCTTGCTACAAAAGGAGAGGGAGGGGTGGAGGGGAAGGCAGCTCCAGCTCATGTTATGTTCCTATACGTGTTATGTCATGCAGCAGTCATGATGTCTGGCTCAGTGGTGTCTTAATTACGCATCCTGTTTACATCCTTTGCTTTTAATTTCGGCACGTAGTTCACCAGC